>JANEYF010004168.1:0-284880 GCA_029963845.1 Rhamnusium bicolor
ACCACTACAAGATGGCATGTTTTGGAATTTCAGTACCCTGGATCCTATCAATGCTTTCCTTCCTTCTCTCATTTTTATTTTCTTTGTAGGTGCTACATCTACTGCTCCTATAGCCATAGTTCAGCTACTTCTCTGATCAGTAAGAAATTCTTGCTCTCTCAAAGGCACTTTTTTGGATTTCTCGCATTTACATTTTTTTTAAATCGCACTTGCAGGATGCTACGACAAATAATTTAGACGATTCTTCTCTAAGGTCACGTTGGCACCGCTCAAGCGGTGAGCTTTGCGCGATGCCGC
Organism: Rhamnusium bicolor; assembly: GCA_029963845.1. Lineage (NCBI taxonomy): Eukaryota > Metazoa > Arthropoda > Insecta > Coleoptera > Cerambycidae > Rhamnusium > Rhamnusium bicolor. Next base: position 298 of record JANEYF010004168.1, read on the forward strand.
TCGAGCAGTGCCATCGCGCGCGTTGTGATGTTCATATTGGTAAGCGTTGTGTACTTTCGTCAGTTGGTATTTTAAAGGCAATGAAAGCGGTACGAAAGTATTTTCTTTTGGAAAATTCGCGTCTTATTTTTAAAAACAGAAAAAAAAGGAGACAAGGCGTTAACGAACTAAACCAAAGTCGCCTTATTTATGGCGAATTTCATCATTTATATTATGAACTGTACGTAATAATAAGGTAAGTAAATAACCGAAATATTTTTGTTTAGTATTATTACTATATTGGATAGATAAACAAAATATTTTTTGAACTGTAAAACTTCAAGTGAACAAACATGGAATGAGAACAAGCTTCATATAAAATAAATTCTAGCAAATGTGTATTATAAATAAAAGAAGTGATACAAAATCATACATTATGTATAATCACTGCTGTTGAAAGAATGAAGTCGATACGGTGAATTAGTTGGTAATTGGTATTTTCCTACTTCAGAAGTCTGTGTCATCTCTGTGTTACTATGTTCATAATTATGGAGGGTATTCTCATTTAGTGATGTACCTTGACGATATTCATGATTTAAAGGTGGGTGAAGATTTGTTTGCCTTTTGCGTTTAAGAGCCTCGGTAACAACATTTTGTAGACTTGTTCTAACTTCAAGTTTTTCGATTGCATCGATTCCGTCTAAATATCGCAACAAACTCATTAAAAAATGGTAGTCTGGGTTCGGCTCTAATTCAGTATTTTTATCATTTCGAAGTAATTCTAATTTCTGCTTTTCAATTTCTAAGTACGCATCAATTTCAGAGTGCTCAGCTGTTCTCTTTTTGCGCATAGGTTTTTGAGAATTGCTTGAGTAAGTATTGCGGGAAGAAGGACGTGAACAAGAAGCTTCCAAATTTTGAGGAGTTCGCTGTAACTCCTCATCTGTGGGTACGGCAAAAATCGGTGAAACAACATTATAATCTGTTTCAGTATCTGCATCGCTATGTTCAGTTGATTGAAGAAAATTCCTTAGGTTTCCCTTTGTAAGATGTGGAGTTACGATATCTTTTATAAACATCATCATGGTGAAAAAAAGGCCACTTCCCTTTATACTCTTGGGCTTTAGCACCAGAACGACTTTCTGGTAAATTTTTTAGTTCTATTCTAAATTTGTCCTTTAAATTTTTCCACTTTGCTTTTGCCAAATTTACTGGAACAAAACACCCAAGTTACTTTTTACCCTGTGATTATATTGCATTACTTAAAGATACAGGGTATTTTTCTGATTTTTGAAAAAAATGTTTTAGATAAATATTGGTTCCTTTTGCTAACTATTGCACGAACAGAGTTCACGGGTGGAGTTAACAAGAGGGCGAAATGAGTATTTAAAAAAAAATCGGAAAATACTGTCATACATGGAGTACCAATTTATATAAATAATTGATTAATACACTAGTTGGCAACTTCTTTATATTTTAGGCTACAAAAATAAATATTAATAGAATTCAATAATTCCTCAGATGCTAAATAAAATACATTTCCAAGTTATCTTTTTATTTGTAACATACAGTGCTTTGCACTAAATGTTTATTAGATAATCACAAAGAATGCAAAATTGCATATTCTAATTCATATCAATAAACAATTAAACATTTATTACAATTAATTGTGTCAAACTTTAACCTGGTATAAAGAACTTGCTGAATAAGTGTTTTGAAAAGATATATAGCGTATATATATGACACAGGCAGAGAAAAAGTCAATGATGACCCATCCAGTAGGACACATCTCCACTATGACTTTAACTTGGTAAGACCCTTATAATGTGTGTTATTATATTTCGATTGTTGGTTTTCTATTTCTTTGTTTTTATGTAATGAGATTTTATACATTTGCTAAAATAAAAACATGGCATTAATTTCTAACTACGTTCTTTATTTTCTGACTTCTTGCAGCCAACTACCCCGTCAGGACTATTAATATACGATAGTCGTGACAATACATTCTTGAAAAAAATATTCCCGATGAAAAAAATCATACAATTTTGAAATTTAATATTTTCCAAAGTGATACATTTGAATTTAGAAAAGTTGCATATTTTATAATTGCAGGCAAATTCTTATTTTTATTTTTTTAATTTCAGATACTTATCTACAGGACTCTCGTTTAGAAATCTTGCCACTACGATAAGAATGGGATTATCTACAGCAAGCAATATTATTCATGAAACATGTATTGCATTATGGGAGGAACTTGTCGACGAGTATATGCCAACACCAAGTAAACAACAGTTAGAAAAAGTTGCAGAAGCTAGGGGAAAACAAAGTGACGGCGGAACATTTGCATCATCAACTTTATTTCAGTTTATTGAAAATAACAGATTTCATATACCAGCAGCTAAAGAATTGCCAGGCACAAATATCAAATTACATCACGTCCTCATAGGAGATGAGGCTTATCCACTAAAACCCTATTTAATGAGGCCGTTTCCCAAGAGAAATCTCGATCCTATTAAGGAAAACTTTAATAAACGGTTGTCATCTGCAAGAAAATGTATAGAATGTACTTTTGGAATATTGCGAGCAAAATGGCGATTATTAGGGAAAGACATTGAAGTCGAACCAGAAAGAGCTATAGCAATCATTAAGTGTGCCTGCATATTAAATAATATAACACTTTTCTCACAGAAACCACTAACCATGGAGGCGCACGAGGATCGACGAATGAAGCAAAAGAAATTAGAGGCGCGTTTGCAAAGTATTTTCTGGAGCATTAAAATGTATCTATAACATTCATCTATAACTTTTTTTTTAAAAACATATTCGATAACTTTGTTAATAAATGACGGCATTATTTTTAGTGTATATCTCATTATTTTCATTTTGAACATTGTCATGAAGGTTTTTGCTCACCCTGTATATTCCCGTACGTTTTTTCAGATTTCTTATGTTATTCCCTACAATTTCTGTATTCAAAATTTTTTTATCTTATAAAAATGTCCAAAAACTATCTAAATATAATAGATAAACCCTGTACACAATATAACGTAATACTAAAATATAACCTACAATATTGTTTATTATATTTGATTGTTTTACCTGATACTCCTACTATTTGAGCCACTTCTTCCCACAATTTTAATACATCATTTCTATTTTTATGAGAGGGGTGTCTGTCGTTCCAGAGTGCTGGTCTTGTTTGAATTTCAGATATTAACAGTTCACGATCTAAATCATTTTGGGAGCTCATTTTTAACACATTCCTCTTTAATACCCTTATTACAACTAGCCGACCGCTGACCGTTACCAGCGATGCCGCTCAAAATTCAAGTTAGTTGAAAGCAGGAGCGGCGCGATGCGTTGCAACGCGCAACACCGCTCGATGCTCTCGGTCAATATGAACACGTTCATTTAAAATGCATTGCTAAAATTATTTTTCTGCACCGCTCGAGCTGCATCGCGCAAAGCTCACCGCTTGAGCGGTGCCAATATAAACACGACCTAAAAGATACTATTTTGACCTGCATGGCCGCAGTATTTTTTCTTGATTTTAAATTCTTTTGAATTTGTTTATAACGTTCATGAAATTTTTTTAGTTTATCCCAAATGCGATTGTGAGAGACGGTGGGAATTGATGCACTTTGCCAAATTTCTTCAATTTTCGGTACAACGTTTTTAAGTATCTCAGAAACACCTGGATCTTTCCCGGCACATTTATATTTTAGATCATTCTGAACAAATAAATAGTGTAAAATAATATCACGAAAAGTAGGTAACACACGGTTATTTAATAATGTAAGTTGGCCAACTATCTCGCAACAACCTTGACTTCTAGTTGCCATAATAACTTAAATATTGCAACACCTAACGGACAGTCGACACACAACTAAAACAGTAGAAGTAATAAAACAAATGAAAGCCGGCTAGTGCTTATCAATGCCCCAGCCCCTTCGCTATCATAGACGCTTGTCGCTAAGACCGTGATTGTATTCGACCGCGCTGTTTGCTGCATAATTTTCATAAACACCGCGATTTTCAAAGATAATGAGGAACCGGAAGAGATTAAAATAAAGTAATTTGGCTTGGAGGAGTTTTTTACCATCCATTAATAATAATTTTAAGTACTATGTCAAATAGAAAATCATGAAAATTTCTAAAGTTTAGGTCCCGTGAGGAACCTGAAAATGCTAAGATAGGTGAATCAGCTTTTAGGAATAATTTTTACTTCTCTAAAGGCACATTTTAACTCCTATGGCAAAATGGTTTAAAGAAAAAAAATTTCGTTCCACCCTAATGTATATTTCACCTTCCACAAAAATAAGCGAGAACCTCACAGATAAATATGATTGTAAAACCTCCTGCTTCCACCTGCTAAAAGGAACTGACGATCTGCTCCCGTGGCCCTGCTTCAACCGGTTGGCGGTTGGTGCTGCCGCCGAACAGCCATGCAGGGTCGTATTGATTTTATTATTGATTAAAGTAATTTTTTGCTTATCGCGGATCTACAACACCCCCGCATTTTAAGAAGGGTTTTCGCTTATCTTTTTTTTCGAGGGTTATTTATTACAGAACAATTCGGATAACTAACTACATGACAGGGTAAGTATACATATATGACACACAACAATTTTGCTAGTGAAATCCAGTTCGTGAGGAATACGTCGGAATAGGATCTAAAATCAAGTCAGCACTTCTGCCTCCTTAAAGGTCATCATAGGGGGTAAATATATAAACAGATATCCATCCGTTTCAACTGGGGTTCATTTGAATTAAGGTAACGGTAACTCATCCGTTCACCATCGAAACTGATAGGCTGACAGTTAGGTCAGAAAGAAATGAAATTAAAAATATGGGGGAGTGACAGCTCATCCGTCTGTCAGAAAAGAACGAATCAAGTGGCTATTCCGTCCGATTGGAAGAGATAATGAAGGAGAACAGTTTTTTCGACCTGTTCGAAAGAATGATAAGTGTGAAAGTTCAACGTCGGAAAATAAGGTAGGGAACAGCGCATCCGTCTGATCCCGGGACATTAATGTTTGGGTTATTGGGAGTCGGATTCATCCAACTCTGCTGAGGAGTCATCTTGTGAGCTATCTGGGCCTGAGTATTCGTCTTCTTCGGGTTCCCTATCCAAGGAATGATTAGTTTCGGAGGGATCCGGTGCAAGTACATCACATGTTAAGGGTTCTGAAGGTGGATTAGGTCTTAAATGATCCAGATGAACCTTTACGGGTATACCATCATGCTCCACAACATAGATGGCTTCTGAAACAGCCCGTGCAACAGTATAAGGTCCTACCCACATAGGATAAAAGGCATTATCTCGAGAGGGTCTAAGCTCCTTCATGAGGACTTCATCTCCTTCCCGGAACATTATGGGGGGTCGGCTATCGGCATGGACATATTGGCTTCGGTATTCATCTTGTCGCCTTCGGATTTGGTCTAGACGTTCGATTCGGGCGGCACCTTGATTGTTGACTGGCACGCGATATTTGGGAATTCCTTGATCTCTGGGTGGCGGTAGTTGGTATCCAAGAAGTGCCTCACTTGGTGATAAACCCAGAAGCGGCGTTCATTCTGAAACGAAGAGCGAACAGGACGCGGGGCAAAAACTTTTCCCAGTCACTAGGATCCTTGTTTAATAAGTAGGCTCGGAGGTTTTTTTAATTCCTGATTTCTACGCTCAACAGGATTTGAACGTTTGTGATAAATAGCTGTAGTTAAGTGGCGAATATTATGTTTGGTACAGAAACGATTCCAGTGACTGGATAAAAATTGAGGCCCGTTGTGCGATATTACTACAGATGGATAACCAAATCGTAAGAAAACGTCGTTATCGAGAAACCGGGTGATATCAGTAATTAGGGATTTTTTGGAGGCCCTGGCTTCGAGCCACTTCGTAAAAACGTCTTCGCAAACGATGATATAACGATTATTATTATGCGAAGCCTGATATGTGCCCATAATATCAATACTATTTCCCAATGGTTTCTAGGGACATGAGCGGTCATTGACGCATTACGTTGAAGGTTGCGACCTTTAATAGCTCGGCACACAGTACAGTTTTTTAAATATTTGAATACGTCAGCAGCATGCCAGGCCAATAATATATCATAGAAACACGGCGAAACGTTTTATCCCTGCCGGGATAACCGGCATGCCGGGAGTCATGGTACGTGTACAAAACTCGAGAAATGAATTGATCGAGAACAACTAGTTGCCCTAGTTCACGCCTAGTCATTACCTCGCCCTCTATGCAAAATTCGTTAAAGAAGTTCTGATCCGACCACGGTCGCGAATACGTTGCCACCGAAGCCGGTCACGCCAGATGTTTTCGTTTCTGCATGGGCTTCACGAATTTAATTATAAAGTGGAGAATCATTAAAAGGGGCTATATAGTTAACGGCGGGTATACTGGGATTCTCGATAACAACGTTATCACAATTGTTGTCATTAGATACAATTTGAGGATTCTCTAAATGGCACTCGGGAGGTAACATTTGACCAAAATCGTTAACTTCCTCTGGTACAGTTTCGTCGGCAGGGTTACGCGATAAAAAATCTGGTAACTGATTTAACCGCCCAGGACAATGGGAAATGGTAAATGAAAACTCTTGTAATAGTAGAGACCAGCGGGTAAGCTTTTCCTTTGCATCACAGTTCTTTTAAAGCTGCACGAGGGCTCTGCTGTCAGTTACTAATTAAAATGGCGATCCTGTAGTAGCCAGCGATAACGTTTTACGGACCACACGATCCCTAAACATTTTATATCATTGATATGCTACTTTCTGTCTGTTCGGTTAAGACAGGCGTTTGAATAAGATATAATTCGCTTACTTCCATCAAGACCTTCCTGATATAGAACCGACTCAAGCCCTATCAGGCTCGCATCTGTCAGAAGCACGTACGGAAGTGCAAGATCAGGACAATGTAAAGCAAGCGGTTGGGATACAGCGTGTTTAGCAGCATCAAAATCCGCCTGCTTATCATTTCCCCAGCACCACTTTGACTTTGCGGGTAGAAGGTCCGTTAATGGAGCGGTGATTTCTGCCATTCGCGGGACGTACTCACGTAACCAATTAATGGTACCTAGGAACGATTGGATTTCCTTTTTTATTACGCGGTATTGGGAAATTTTGAATTTGTTCTAGATGTTTTGGTTGGGGCGTGTTCGTTTCACCGTTGATTTCATGCCCATGATAAGTGAGTTGAGATTTGGCAAAGCGACATTTGCCTATTGAACAATGCAGGTCGAGTCTTTCAAGTTCTAACTGTAAATGTCTCTTGTGTTCCTCGTGAATGGACGAGAACACGATTATATCGTCAAGATAGACCATAACGAACTTGCGAAGACAACCCGGGAGTACCTCCTGCGTCATAAGAGACTGAAAGGTACTTGGCGCATTTTTTGACCCAAAAGGTATTACCGTAAATTGAAAGTGCGAACCGTCAGGGGTTGAAAAGACGGTCAGTGGTTTAGCGCGTTCCGTAAGAAAAATTTGCCAATAACCACTTCTCAAATCAAGAGAAGTAAAGATTTTTTATGTGTCCGATATCTTGGGTAAAAAAGAGCCTTCATCCTCGGTCATTTCATTTAACTGTCTGAAATTGACACAAAATCGCGGATTCTTATCGGACCTGTCGATGATGATGGGTGAGGAAGAGTAAGCAGAAGTGGAAAGTTCAATTACCCCCGCTGCAAGCATCTCGGTAACTTGGGCATTTAATATTGTTTTTTTATGCTCGGTTAAAGGATAAGGTTTGACTCGAATTATTTTATCAGACGTAAGTCTGAGATCGTGCTGTACCGTACGCGTGACAGGCTGTTTAAGAGAATCGCTAAAAATATTGTCACGTATGACACGAAGGAGTTGGTGTCATATCCAAACGCCGCGTACCAGCTTTGGCCACCCACCACGGAGCCTCCACCATACGCCACGCTGGAGTCGACCAACCCATCGCTCCATATGTTAATTTAGAATGAAATATTAAAATGTTACTCGCTTGGCAACGGAGAGGTATCATTAGAACTTTTGGTTGATAAGTGAAGGGGCACAAAATAAGACAGTGGTAAGATATACAATTTAGAATACAATTTATTATTGATTATAAAGAACAAACCATACTGACTCCTACAACCCACAACTACAATTTACTATCCCCCGGCCAGGCCATCTCCCTGGGCGGGAGACGTGTCACACCCAAGACACCCGTTCGACCCCGAGAAAACCTAAAAAGCAACTGCCTAGCATTTCTACTTTAATTCTTGGACTCGCCTTCAGTTTCCCTTAGTCAGCATTAGGAAACTTACTTTGTTTCAGGTCATTGTTATAATTTATGCTGTTCCAGCAACTTTGATTAATTATCATTGTGAAATGCTCTACTTTTATATCGCATGTTGAAACTAAATATTTTAATATTAATTCATATACTGTGTGTACTAATAAAAAGATTCTCAAAATTATTCATTTATGCGATTTACTATGATGGTATATCCCTCTGCGTGACACATCTCCCCCCGCCTATGAAAGCTGGCCCCCAGCTTTTAAATTTGAACCAACAGTAAACAAAGATAATAATAAAAAAATTCAAATAATTTACCAAATACATAAATAAATCAATGCAACATGGGAACTATAGAGCCAACTGGCTATTTTTACTTACACCTAAAAGAATATAAATAAATTCTTTGATACTTAAAACATGTTTGTGCATAACTGTGTTTTGAGGTTAAATGAATATTGTAATATTAAATTTAAAAAAAAAAATTAAATAGTATGGTAATCGCTATATGCTGCGAGTAAAATACCAGTTATGTAAACTTGTTTTAATTATTCTCAAAGTTTGTTATTCAAATAATAATAAATTGTTTTGGGCAGCAATTCAATATTGTCTCACACTACAAAAGTCGTGGCACAAAATTGTTGTAGCACTAATTTCTCAAATTATGTTCGACCACACTTACACTATTGTCCTCTCACGATCAAAATGTCTTCTTAATGTTTTTCACCTCCTCACTGGAAAAATGAATGTGGCTTTCATTTTTTGGGACCGCGATGTGCAACATGTGATACCTTGGGGACTGGGAAACCAAGAATGCTTACACCATTCGTAATGACCTGTAACTCCACAACCAATAATTTTCGCCAATTTTCTTAGTTACCTCCGCCTATGACCTCCAGACGTACGTGTTAGCAAGATTGACCAGCCAGTCTTGTATCTGGTCCAGGAAAACTCCAACGGGGGAAACCCACCTTTAAATATTGTTATCCATCAAATATACTCCATTTTTGTGTAGAGTCCATGTGTCGTTCTTAAAGAGTTGTGTTTATAGGGGCAAGCTGCAGTGCTGGGATATGGAAAATTTTGGCAGAAATTATTCACACATGTGAATTACCCACAGTTACTATGGGTCAGGAAAAAAAGTGCCTTTGAGAATTTGTTCTACTGACAGCTTGAAAAAAAATAAAACAGGGGAACTCGTGCGAAACAGGTACAGAAAGCATCCTCTAAAATGTTGGCATCAATAGGTCCTTGTTTCCTTGATTATTTTATTAGATGGAGACTGGTCACTACGTTTTACAGATGGTGTCGTCTGGTCTTAGGCTTTTCTTTCCATCTTTATTTCCATTCTGGTTGTGCCTCGTGCTCGTGGTAGTGTGTGAAAAAATGAAAAAATGAAAAAAATGTAATAAAACCCAATTCAATTCTTAAAAACATAATTTTCTTACATAAAAATAAGGGTAAACACAAAGAAATTATAATTCAAAGAGGATAGTAAAACACATCTCAACTTTATTTGAAAAATATACGTACATGTTCTAACATAACTTCAGAAAAAAAATTAAATATCATACCCCCTTTTTTTTCTTTTAAAAAAACAATATAACTTTTCCTATATTTTCCCAATGTTGCTTTACTCAAGTTAGTAAATGAAAGTGGAACAATTTCTCGTATCAAAATGTTGTATACTTATTGAAAAACTTAGTCAATTCAAATTGATTAAACAGAATACTTTGCTTTACTTTCATAATTTCGGTCTTAACTGTTGGTGAGGACCGGGGTTCAAAAAAAAATTACTCTTACCAACCTGACTCGCACTTTTAATATTTTACCACACTGTAAAAAAAATTACCCGTTTCATAATTATTTGCGATTATTATTACATAAAATATAAATTTCTTCTTGATATGTTACATAGTCACGTTTTCCTTTTATTCAAAAAAAACAACAAAAAAATGTTTTACAGTGTGCGTTGTTGTGGGTGAGTTGCTTCCCAGGATTTCTACTTATGTTTTGCATACCACGCCTATGTCGACGTAACCATTACAAACAAACAAACACTAAAAAATCCACCCAGAATCAAATATCTACTTCATTTTCTGACTGAATATATAGAACTCCTTAAATCTCACACAAAATTATGAGAGCACATTACTTTCTCTAATAAAAAAAATACTTTTTCTTACACACTCGAAGCTTTACTAATATTTTGCAATTTTACTTTTTTTTTCTTTTTTTAAATTATGACTTATTCTCAAATATTCTCATTATCGCTAACCTTTCTTAAAAAAAAATGCTTCCAACAAGCACGTATTTTTTTCTCTTCTAAAAAAAATTTTAAATCTGTATATGAAGAATTACTGTGTCTGTATAAATCATCTTTCTACTTTAAACTTACTTTATATACTTGATAGTTACCCAACTGAAAACTGAATACTGTTTAATCTTGAGTATACCTTGTCTAATTGAAAAATTCGATAAATGACTTGTTGACATAAATGAAAATTATATAGATCATTATACTTTACTACTGGTGGTGGAACTTATGTTTACCGGTCTGCATTGGACAAGGGCAGTGTTAAGTAGTCGGCTATTTGCTTTGCCATTTATCTATTAGTAATCACGACTCCTAGCTTAAATCGCCCAGCAACATTGCGTCATAACCCAATCAACGACTCTAGTCCAATTGGAATTTGTCAAAAAAAAAATTAATGTTTCCTTTTACACACCGATTCGGTATTAGGTAACTTACTTTCTTCCCCCACCTTATAAAGACTTAAGACTTATTAAAAATTTCAAACTTTTTCGCTGTACTTATAAACGTATCACAACCTTTGATACCATAATATACAAAGCTCATCTCATATTTACCTGCATGAGGAAATCTGGGTACCGCACTATACGAAAAACTCGTCTCATATCTACCTGTATGAGGAAACCTTGGTACCATAATATACAAAAAACTCGTCTCATATTTACCTGTATGAGAAAATCTGGGTACCATACTATATAAAAAACTCATCTCATATCTACCTATATGAGGAAACCTTGGTACCATAATATACAAAAAACGTACTCCATTTTTTAACAACTACTTTCCCGGTTATGTGCCACGATGAACATTGAATTACAAAAAAAAGAATAAGTTTTTTGTCTTATATCTGTTCTATTTTGAACAAAAACCCAGGGTATCTTTGATTACCCACAGGGCCGGATTTAAATTTATGCCGCCCTTGGGCACTGGAAAAAATGCCGCCCCATCATTAAAATTTCACCTAAAGTTATATAGATTTGATCTTTTTTTTAAAAAATCGGAATATTTGATGTATTACAAATAATTTATTATATATATTATATACTTCAATATAATATAAAAAAATATTTATTTTTGTTCTTAGAACTACAAATTTTGCACTAAGCTTGACTCATAATTATATTGCAATAATTTTTTTCACAGGCAAACACGTCTGACTTTTTGAATTGCAAATTGGTCGATTAAATCTTCACAATCTAAACGTTGAAGTACGTCCGATTCGATGCATAGAATAGCTAAGCTATTGAGTCTATTTGTACTCATTGTAGAACGTAAATAGTTTTTTAACTCTTTTCAAACAAGAAAACGATCGTTCTGCGCTACAGTTTGTTACAGCTAAAATAATAAATATTCGATATGCGATTTCTACGTTCGGAAACTCAGTATAAAGGTCGTTTGCACGCAAAAGTTTCAGAATATCGGAAGGTGAATTTTGTTCCATCTTTTTTCCAGTGCAATAAGCATGGAAATGCACAAATTCGTCATCTAATGAGGACTCAAGATCTGAAGAATAAAAATTTTTTAAACGTTTAGCTCGTTTACGAATCAATCTATTATCCAAATTGCCAAATTCAATGATAACCGAGAACTTTTCCTGAATCTTTTCATATGCAACACATCTTTTTCGCAATTCAGAATCCAGTTTGTCAAGAATGACATTAAAAGTATTGACTCTAAAGTGGTCTCGACCTGACAGTTGTACATCTCCATCCCGTGATTCATCAGCATGTAATTTTCTTTTTCTTTTTCTAGAAACTGTCGTTTTATATTCTTTGATCTCTGAAATATTTAAAGCATTTTTTTTCATAGATTTCGAATTCATTTCGCGTATCAGCAACAACTTTGATCAAACCACGATAATCATCGATCACGTCAGCAATGCTACAATCAACTTTCTGCAATCTTTGACTTACAGCATTGAATCGTGAAAGTAAAAAATGCCAAAGTATCTGCATAAATGCTGTTTCAAGTCGCTCCAATTGAATTCGTATACCTTTAGCTTCTTGTCTTGTAATTGCATTTTCTTCAATATCTTCTTCAATAATAATCAAAGTCTCGATAATTTGGTCGAAATATTGATTAAGTACATGAACAGCTTCATAACGAGCTGACCATCTGGTTGCAGATAAAGATTGTAACGCAATTCTTTTTCCAGTATGAGATTGTAAAACTTCCCAGCGGTGCGTCGATGCAGTAAAAAAGTTATATAAAGTTTGTACTGTATTAAAGAAAGAAGCAGCTTCTGGCGCGCATTCTACTGCGTGAACTCCAACTAAATTCATAGAATGAGCAGCACAAGGAGCATGTTCTGCAAGATCATTAATTTCATGAATTCTTGCCTGTAAACCTGAATAAATTCCTGATACATTGTTAGCGTTATCATATGACTGACTTCGACAGTCTGCGAGATCAAGATTAAAAAACTCAAGAATAGACAATACAGCAACTAGTAAATCTTCAGCTTTATGTGCAGAATTTTCAATAAACATCAGAAAACGTTCAGCAGGCGTTCCATCTTTTTGCACGTATCTGATAACAAAAGAAAGTTGGTCAACGTGAGATATATCAGGTGTGGAATCTACAATAATCGCATAATATTTCGCTGATTTGACTTCTTGAACTATGATAGAAGATACTTTTTCTGACAAAAGCTGTATAAATTCTTCGTAGATAGTTTTCGATAATAACTTGTACTTCCAGATCCTTTATTTCCAAATTTTCGAATATGCTCTTCTAGGAATGGGTCAAAAGAAGCAAGAAATTCAATCAGCATTAAAAAATTGCCATTATTTGGCGAGCCAAACTTTTCGTCCCTTCCTCAGAATGGAAGCCCTCGAGAAGCTAAGGCTTTAGTAGCAGCGACTACTCTCCTTAAAACATTTCTCCAATAGGAGATTTCTGTCTCTGTTTGAATGACTAAGTCATGGTCTATTCTATTCTTAGTATCCGATCTTTGCTTAAGGATTAACATACATTTTTTATGATGTTTGGAGTTTTCATGCTCACTAACACGAACGCCTGCATGTTTCCAATCATTAAATCCGTTTTTGCCATTAAATGAACAGTCTCCGTCAAAAAGAAGACAAGCTGCACAGAATACAGACCCTTTACTAACTGAGTAAATGAGCCATGGGCGTGGAACTTTCTCACCGTTGATAAGTTTTCTTACAAATAGTGATTCTGACAGCCATCGTGAAGTTCCATCACTGTAATCACGTTTTGTACTGGAGAAATTCAAATTTACATTTTGTTTACACCCATGGGTAGCTACATAATCTCTGGTGAAATCGTTTATAATCCATTCTCCTGGATCATCGTTTATCACAATGTCTCCATGCTCATTATCTTCTATATTTATTGTTGGAATTGTAGCTTGAAGTTCACTTTCATGATGGATATTCTGTGGCAACGAAGAAGTCGTGGTACTATCAGTATTATTACTCGTAGACGGAGTTTGTTTTGAAGTTGAAGTAGAACATGCATCATCACCTATCAAAATTTACTATTATTCTATTAACCTAATAATAACAATAAATAATGAATATACATTATACATATCGACAAATGAATTATTTTTATAATTGGAAAAATATGGAACTTAGAAAGATTGTCGCGACAAACCTTCATGATCTAAATTCGTACAATCTCTGTTACTAAATTTTGATTTATGTGTAATACGTTCTGTTTTCTAAAAAAAATCACACAGCTTAGGAGTTTTACTCAAAACCTCTTGTTCCTTTTTACTTTTATCCAAAGCACGTTTTCGATACTCAGATCCACTCAATTTTTTGCGTCCATCAGTCATGTTTGACAATTGATCGTATATTGATGCTCAGCATGAATGAAATTTTTTGCAGGTTAGATCCATGTAAACGTCAAATGTAAAAATGACTATACCGATAGAACCTAGATAGAACTAGATATATTTGTAAAACAGACTGCAGGTGGCAGTATGCACAGTTGCAAGTTGATTAGATTCAAAAGTATAAGATTTTCGTTAAATTTAAGTTAGTAAGTATAATCGACAAGTTATTCAATTTTCAAGAAATTCATTAATTAATTGAAGTTTTTTTTTTTTTTAATGCAGAAATAACTCAAAAACGTTTTTAATTTTTCCAAAAAAAAACCAAATTTAAATTTTTTGATTCCAGAAAATGAAAAAAATCAAATATTACCATTTCAAATCTTCAAGGAAATGAATTAATAAAATTATTTTGATGATTAATTTTTACTTAAGGTGCCAAAATTATAATTTACCAAATTTCGATTTGACAAATAATGTATAAGTTGAATTTCTTGAATTATCTCTTAAATAATAAATGATTAATTAAAAGAATAAAAAATTCCTATTAAAAACTTTTGGTAACACTAAAAAATTTTTTTTTTCACTGCAAATTTTGCCGCCCTAGAAAATTTGCCGCCCTGGGCACTAGCCCCGACTGCCACTAGTGTAAATCCATTACTGATTACCCAATTATCATGCTGTCTACGACAGGGTTGACGTTCAGTTCATTTTGAACCTTCTTCCACGTCCTCCTCATCTTAAGCATTTCACGCGCATTATAAAAACCTCGGTACCATATCATCATAAATCTCTCATTAAAATCATCATAAACCTTCATAAAATATCATCACAAAACTTCATATATCATGCTTTCTACGACAGGTCTGACGTTCAGTCCTTTACGACCCTTCTTCCACGTCCCCCTCATCTTAAGCAATGTATTAAAAAAAATCTCAGTACCATACATATTATAAAACTTTCATTATATTCTCATAATTAAACTTCGTATTCTTAAAAAAAAAATCATGTTTTTCATCTCCTTTCTCATATATATATATATATATATATATATATATATATATATATATATATATATATATATATATATATATATATATATATATATATATATATATATATATATATATATATATATATATATATATATATATATATATATATATATATATATATATATATATATATATATATATATATATATATATATATATATATATATATATATATATATATATATATATATATATATATATATATATATATATATATATATATATATATATATATATAAGTTCAGAGAGGGAAATTAGACGACTGTCTATGTTAAAAACAAATATTTTTAATTTTTTAAGCGGGGATTGCAGTCATGTGACAGGTAATAAAAAGAAAAACTCTTTTTTCTGTTCAAGCTTTCGAAACTTTTATTGTTTCTTCATCAGGAACTCTACAATAAATTATGATTAATTAAACTAAGTTATGGAAAAAAGTGAAAAGTACTTACGAAAGTGAGGTTAAAGTTAAAGTTGTATTCATTGAAAACTACAAAAATTTCTTGACAAATTGTAGAAAAAAACACTAATAATTAATTGTTGGTAATTTACTACCACTACTATGTAAAATTAACAACATTATGAATGGATGACTAAGGATCCATATTAATTTAAATTCTTAGAATTATAATAGACATGTGTATTTTTATGAAGTAAAAAAACAAAAAGAATTTGGATATAAAAACTTGTTAGAGTGAAACCAAAAGAACAATGACAGCAGTAGATACCAACAGTTCGATGTCTTATATTTAGGGACATGATTATTAATCCATACTATATAGGGTGTTCTCATCATTGTGGACATTATGGTTGAATTGTAGTAAGTAAGTATAAATTATGCTCAAGTTATCAATATCCTTTCTGGCATTAATGGTATTTGGTTCTTTGAAAATGTGACACATTTCCAAAAAAACTCCGTTTGTGATAGTTCATTTCAAAATCTAATATTTGAACGTTATTATAATTGACATTGTGATTATGTAATAATGCATGATTGGCTAAAGTGCAAGACTGTGTGTTAAGTCTGATGTCACTTTTGTGGGAAGTTATACGGTCTTTAACTTTCCTTCTAGTTTGGCCAATATATTTATTGTTACAATCATCACATGGTATGCAATACACCACATTGGACATCACCAAAATATCATCCTTATCTTTTAATTTTGAAAAAAGGTTGTTAACTGTTACTTTGTTTTTAAAAGCTAATTTGATATTGTTAAATTTGGAAAATATTTTTTTAAATCTGTGGTCAAGTGGACTCAAGTAAGGAAGTGAGCAGTAAATGATTTGAGGCGGGTTTTGTTGCGCCCTTTGAGAATCATGTAACACATTATGTATCGATGATCTTCTGAATAATAGTTTTTTGACTAACGGTGGTGGGTAACCACTGTCTATAAAAAAGTTAGAAAGTTTTTTTAAATTGTGTATTTTGAGTGATGTATGACTTGTAGCTATCACCCTATTTTTCATACCTGCTATGAGGTTGATTTTCATTTTATTTGGGTGATTGGATTCAAAATGTAAAAAGCGACCTGAGGCACTTGGTTTAGTATACCAAGTGGTAATTATTTTATTGTCTTCTCTTCTTATCAGTTTGGTGTCCAAAAAGGAACACTGTTAACTGTATCTTCTTGTTCAATAGTGAACTTTAAATGTGTGTTATAATTGTTAAAAATATTTAACAAAAGCTCAGTACTCCCTCTAGGAACGCTTAATATTATGTCATCCACATATTTTTTCAAAAAGGGGATAGCAAAGTCAATGTTGCCAAGACAATTATCCAACAGATAATCCATAACATACTGTGCTCTTATGGGGGCCACTGGACTGCCCATAGGCATACCAAGTTTTTGTTTGTACACTGTGTTGTTGTAACTAAACACTGTTGTATCAAACAAAAATTCCACTAATTTTAAAACAACAACACAGTGTACAAACAAAAACTTGGTATGCCTATGGGCAGTCCAGTGGCCCCCATAATAGCACAGTATGTTATGGATGATCTGTTGGATAATTGTCTTGGCAACATTGACTTTGCTATCCCCTTTTTGAAAAAATATGTGGATGACATAATATTAAGCGTTCCTAGAGGAGTACTGAGCTTTTGTTAAATATTTTTAACAATTATAACACACATTTAAAGTTCACTATTGAACAAGAAGATACAGTTAACAGTGTTCCTTTTTTGGACACCAAACTGATAAGAAGAGAAGACAATAAAATAATTACCACTTGGTATACTAAACCAGGTGCCTCAGGTCGCTTTTTACATTTTGAATCCAATCACCCAAATAAAATGAAAATCAACCTCATAGCAGGTATGAAAAATAGGGTGATAGCTACAAGTCATACATCACTCAAAATACACAATTTAAAAAAAACTTTCTAACTTTTTTATAGACAGTGGTTACCCACCACCGTTAGTCAAAAAAACTATTATTCAGCAGATCATCGATACATAATGTGTTACATGATTCTCAAAGGGCGCAACAAAACCCGCCTCAAATCATTTACTGCTCACTTCCTTACTTGAGTCCACTTGACCACAGATTTAAAAAAATATTTTCCAAATTTAACAATATCAAATTAGCTTTTAAAAACAAAGTAACAGTTAACAACCTTTTTTTCAAAATTAAAAGATAAGGATGATATTTTGGTGATGTCCAATGTGGTGTATTGCATACCATGTGATGATTGTAACAATAAATATATTGGCCAAACTAGAAGGAAAGTTAAAGACCGTATAACTTCCCACAAAAGTGACATCAGACTTAACAAACAGTCTTGCACTTTAGCCAATCATGCATTATTACATAATCACAATGTCAATTATAATAACGTTCAAATATTAGATTTTGAAATGAACTATCACAAACGGAGTTTTTTGGAAATGTGTCACATTTTCAAAGAACCAAATACCATTAATGCCAGAAAGGATATTGATAACTTGAGCATAATTTATACTTACTTACTACAATTCAACCATAATGTCCACAATGATGAGAACACCCTATATAGTATGGATTAATAATCATGTCCCTAAATATAAGACATCGAACTGTTGGTATCTACTGCTGTCATTGTTCTTTTGGTTTCACTCTAACAAGTTTTTATATCCAAATTCCTTTTTGTTTTTTTACTTCATAAAAATATACATGTCTATTATAATTCTAAGAATTTAAATTAATATGGATCCTTAGTCATCCATTCATAATGTTGTTAATTTTACATAGTAGTGGTAGTAAATTACCAACAATTAATTATTAGTGTTTTTTTCTACAATTTGTCAAGAAATTTTTGTAGTTTTCAATGAATACAACTTTAACTTTAACCTCACTTTCGTAAGTACTTTTCACTTTTTTCCATAACTTAGTTTAATTAATCATAATTTATTGTAGAGTTCCTGATGAAGAAACAATAAAAGTTTCGAAAGCTTGAACAGAAAAAAGAGTTTTTCTTTTATTACCTGTCACATGACTGCAATCCCCGCTTAAAAATTAAAAATATTTGTTTTTAACATAGACAGTCGTCTAATTTCCCTCTCTGAACTTATAGATAGTTATGGGGTTTTATCAAGAGATTCACAATCGTTATGGGTACCATGCGATGAGAAAACTCAAGATAGTGGCAAATATTAACAACAAGTTGGCTTCGTTGAGAAATCGCAGAACTTTCTTGATGAATTGTAGAAGAAATCACCTAATACCATCGCACATCCACAATGGATTAAAAGAAGTTATCAACCTCACTGGAACAGCTACAGGGAGGACACTTCACTCCACACTGAACTTTAACAACAGGTTAAGAACTAATATTCTTAATTTAGAAATTAAAGTCACACATGATAGTATTAGTAATTTGGAAAAATCTCTCACCAAAACTAAAAATGAACTCAATAGGTTATTACCGTATTACATAATTGTTGATTTCTTTAGAAAACAATCTATTCGCTATAACAGACAATTTTTCCAAACTAAAAATACTAACATTAATAAATTTAATAGATTAAAACAGACCATATTATCAAAAATTAAAACTCCAGAACATTGGATAAAAAATCTTACCAACACAGAGATCCCACATGAGGTGTCACAATTTCTTGCTTTAGGTCCAAAATTCAGTATAACACCAAATCTAAAAGACATTAACATACCAAAATTTTTGTCGGATGTGGATTATATTGTCAGTAAAATAAATGTAGATGAAAGAAACTTAATTTTAGCACAAACCACTAACTTAATTACAAACCACTTAAAAAAAAGATCCTAAGAACAATGATGTAATTTATAAAAGTTACATCAAATGTAAAAAATTTCTCAAAGACAATCCAGAACTAAAAGTCATTCAGTCTGATAAAATGAAAGTCACTACTATTATTACAACTGAACAATATCACACACTTGCGACAGAAATTTTGGCTGATAATAATTATTATGAAATACTAAATAGAGACACAACTAGTACAATTCAGCAAAAATCAAACAAAATCATCTCACAGTTGGAAAAAAGTAAAATGATTACACCTCAAGATGGTACTAAGTATAGATTGTACAATGGCACTATTAACAAATTTTATGGATTACCTAAAATCCATAAACCTATTTTAACTTTACGTCCTATCATTTCTGGTGTTAATAGCCCTAATAGGGGCATTGCACAACTAGTCACTAATATTTTAACCATTGCGTATGATACACACAATAACTATTTTGTAAAAGACACTTTTGAATTTTGCAACTTTATAAATGAATTTCAATTACCAGATAATTATGTAATAATCAGCTTAGATGTTAAAGCTCTATTTAATAATATTACTTTGCAAACAGCTTTAAATAGCATAGAAAATCACTGGGATGCAATACAGCCACATTGTGACATTTCCAAAAATCAGTTTTTAAAATTAGTGGAATTTTTGTTTGATACAACAGTGTTTAGTTACAACAACACAGTGTACAAACAAAAACTTGGTATGCCTATGGGCAGTCCAGTGGCCCCCATAATAGCACAGTATGTTATGGATGATCTGTTGGATAATTGTCTTGGCAACATTGACTTTGCTATCCCCTTTTTGAAAAAATATGTGGATGACATAATATTAAGCGTTCCTAGAGGGAGTACTGAGCTTTTGTTAAATATTTTTAACAATTATAACACACATTTAAAGTTCACTATTGAACAAGAAGATACAGTTAACAGTGTTCCTTTTTTGGACACCAAACTGATAAGAAGAGAAGACAATAAAATAATTACCACTTGGTATACTAAACCAGGTGCCTCAGGTCGCTTTTTACATTTTGAATCCAATCACCCAAATAAAATGAAAATCAACCTCATAGCAGGTATGAAAAATAGGGTGATAGCTACAAGTCATACATCACTCAAAATACACAATTTAAAAAAACTTTCTAACTTTTTTATAGACAGTGGTTACCCACCACCGTTAGTCAAAAAAAACTATTATTCAGCAGATCATCGATACATAATGTGTTACATGATTCTCAAAGGGCGCAACAAAACCCGCCTCAAATCATTTACTGCTCACTTCCTTACTTGAGTCCACTTGACCACAGATTTAAAAAAAATATTTTCCAAATTTAACAATATCAAATTAGCTTTTAAAAACAAAGTAACAGTTAACAACCTTTTTTCAAAATTAAAAGATAAGGATGATATTTTGGTGATGTCCAATGTGGTGTATTGCATACCATGTGATGATTGTAACAATAAATATATTGGCCAAACTAGAAGGAAAGTTAAAGACCGTATAACTTCCCACAAAAGTGACATCAGACTTAACAAACAGTCTTGCACTTTAGCCAATCATGCATTATTACATAATCACAATGTCAATTATAATAACGTTCAAATATTAGATTTTGAAATGAACTATCACAAACGGAGTTTTTTGGAAATGTGTCACATTTTCAAAGAACCAAATACCATTAATGCCAGAAAGGATATTGATAACTTGAGCATAATTTATACTTACTTACTACAATTCAACCATAATGTCCACAATGATGAGAACACCCTATATAGTATGGATTAATAATCATGTCCCTAAATATAAGACATCGAACTGTTGGTATCTACTGCTGTCATTGTTCTTTTGGTTTCACTCTAACAAGTTTTTATATCCAAATTCCTTTTGTTTTTTTACTTCATAAAAATACACATGTCTATTATAATTCTAAGAATTTAAATTAATATGGATCCTTAGTCATCCATTCATAATGTTGTTAATTTTACATAGTAGTGGTAGTAAATTACCAACAATTAATTATTAGTGTTTTTTTCTACAATTTGTCAAGAAATTTTTGTAGTTTTCAATGAATACAACTTTAACTTTAACCTCACTTTCGTAAGTACTTTTCACTTTTTTCCATAACTTAGTTTAATTAATCATAATTTATTGTAGAGTTCCTGATGAAGAAACAATAAAAGTTTCGAAAGCTTGAACAGAAAAAAAGAGTTTTTCTTTTATTACCTGTCACATGACTGCAATCCCCGCTTAAAAATTAAAAATATTTGTTTATATATATATATATATATATATATATATATATATATATATATATATATATATATATATATATTTATTTATTTTTTTTTTTTTTTTTTTTTTTTTTTTAAAATATATTAAAACTTAAACCCCTTACCCCAAAAAACCTTCCCCTTCCCCCCCTCCCACCCACCCCCCCCAATTTAATTTTTTTTTTTTTTTTTTTCTCTTTTCCCCCCCCTGTTCGCTTTTTATTTGGAAAAAAAAAAAAAAACCTTTGCTTCAAATATTTGTTACTTTCCTAGGAATCCTTTTAATACTTTGTGCACCTCATGATAATTATTACTTCCACCTGTTTTTATCCTTCCATTATCTTTTGCAACAAAAAAATAAAAAAATATCATTCCGTCCTATCTTCAAAAAATATATATATTTCGTTTGTTATTCTTGAATTTATAGATCGAAAAAAAATATATTACAACTTATAATTCGTCAGTTCATCATTCGCTCTAATTAGTTCAGCATCGACAAAAAATTCTATATACGCTCTAAATGCGTTTCGATTATCAAAAATGAAAGATAAAAAAAAAATGCTTGAACCTGCACCTTACTGAAAAAATTATTGTACTATTTATAAAAAAATATTAGTGCGCCTCACGAACTTTCTTTGCATATTTTCCAATCCTTTGGCAATAAGACATAAATCAGCTACTTTTTCATTCATTTTGATCACTCTGGCAGTTTAGACTAAAAAAAATATGACTAATTTTCTTAGTATTTTTGTTTGAGGCAGTTAAGCAGCTGAAAAGTTATTTTTGGCTTGAAGTAAATTTATTTTCATATAAAGTGTTAATACTTTAGTTTAATACTTTTTCTCAAAGCAAAAATATTCTTTATTTACATAAAATAATTCTATTTCTATTTAACTTTTAAGCTTTACTCTGCATTTTTCAGTTATCTTTAGAATTAACCACTGCTAGTAAGTTTTAACTTTTTTACGAGACTTTTTTATGTATACTTAATAATGTATGTATTTTAATATAAGATTAAATCGAGTTTAACCTGACTTAATTTCTTCAAAGAATGTAAACATTTTTTGGAGCTCAAATAATAGTCTTCACTTTTGAATTAAAATATATCTCGAAATTTCGAGTGCCTTAAAAAAAATACCAAGAATTTTTTGACAAAAAAACATTTTTTAATGTTAATAATCTTCAAATAATTGACTAACTATATTTTTGTTAAAAGTTCACATTGACGAAAAAATATTGCTATATACAGGGTGATCAAAAGTTGTGAGTCGCAATAGCCCATATTCAAAATTATTTCGTTATACTTCAATAATTTAATATTTTAAATACCATTAGAATAGAAATTAGACCCTTTAGGCATTGTCTCAACCGTTTTTTAAATTACACAAAAAAAATCCACATCGATTTCGAAATTACTTCAGCTCATTTTAAACTTTACCAAATTACTATTATGATAGGAAAATACTTAAAACTGAGTTGCGTACTTATAACGACTTCAAATTAAAATTTTTCCACTCAAGTCGTGTACCATTATAACATAAATATTACTTTAACTTTTAGAATATCAGCGAACACAGATACCCCCACAACAATCTTTTAGAAATTACTTATTGTAGATCAACAGAATATTTAAGAATTATTGACACAATAAAATACCAAAATAGTGAGGAAAAAAAATTAAGGAAGTTTAAAATTCAAAATATATATTTTATACTAACATTTATTATTACTGAGAACAAAAGAATATTTATATGCAACGAAACAATAAGAACTTGTACTATCCAACACAATACAATATACCACTTTTAACTATTTACAGAGAACTCATTGCCAAAATGTTCTTATAATATTTCTTGTCCCCTGTATAAATAATTGTCAAAAAGTCGCCTTTCTCATTTCATACTAACGCAAACATATAAGAAAGAGCATCATCCTTTCACTAGACCTATGTCTTTTTCCTTGTCAACTTTTCGAATTAAAAAAAATTAATGGTAATTATTTTCGCTTGCTGTATATGCTAATTAAATCACAATTTTTTTCTTTAGATAATTCTATCTGTTTAGATAATAACGATAAAGTAAAATTCAGTAAAAAAAATCTTATCAGTGTTATGTATATGACAAAATAGGAACTCGAAATTGTAATTTTATTACATCTAAAGATATTTTACGCGCATCGACATATTAAATTTACCACACTTTATCATTACAAATCACTCGAAGGTATCTGCTGTTCACTGTTTCATATCACCAAAAATATATATCTACATATATACACATACATATACATATATACATATATATACACACACATATACACACATACATACATACACATATATATATATATATATATATATATATATATATATATATATATATATATATATATATATATATATATATATATATATATATATATATATATATATATATATATATATATATATATATATATATATATTAATATATATATATATATATATATATATATATATATATATATATATATATATATATATATATATATATATATATATATATATAAAATACCATTTTATATCTTACCACATCTCTCATTCAAAGAAAAAACAGAAATATCATTATATAAAAATTATTTTTGTCACTGAAATATATTTATACCGTCAACTATGTTCTCAAAAAGAAATTACTAACCCTAAAATATTCCTTTAAAATCTCCACTTACTACATTATTAAACTTGAAACTAAGAAAACATTTTTTTTTCTGTCTCTATGTTTGTGTTCCGAAGCCTCCACTGAGAAAAAAATATATAAACCATGATAAGTTACAAGATTAAAATTTAATAAAGTTGCAATAGTTCACTAAAAAATTATATATTAATGCATTTCCAACAAAAAAACAATAAAAATTACTTAAGGTAGGTTAATTATGAAGAATTAACCCTCGGAGAAGAGCAAGGCGCCTCCACCAAATGTCACGTATGGGACGAAGGGGTTGGTGTCAGCCCCAAACGCCGCATACCAGCTTTGGCCACCCACCACGGAGCCTCCACCATACGCCACGCTGGAGTCGACCACCCCATCGCTCCATACGTTAATTTAGAATGAAATATTAAAATGTTACTCGCTTGGCAACGGAGAGGTATCATTAGAACTTTTGGTTGATAAGTGAAGGGGCACAAAATAAGACAGTGGTAAGATATACAATTTAGAATACAATTTATTATTGATTATAAAGAACAAACCATACTGACTTCTACAACCCACACCTACAATTTACTATCCCCCGGCCAGGCCATCTCCCTGGGCGGGAGACGTGTCACACCCAAGACACCCGTTCGACCCCGAGAAAACCTAAAAAGCAACTGCCTAGCATTTCTACTTTAATTCTTGGACTCGCCTTCAGTTTCCCTTAGTCAGCATTAGGAAACTTACTTTGTTTCAGGTCATTGTTATAATTTATGCTGTTCCAGCAACTTTGATTATCATTGTGAAATGCTCTACTTTTATATCGCATGTTGAAACTAAATATTTTAATATTAATTCATATACTGTGTGTACTAATTAAAAGATTCTCAAAATTATTCATTTATGCGATTTACTATGATGGTATATTCCTCTGCGTGACAATATGTTTAAAATTGGTCAGTATATCACGATATTCCGATTGGAGCTGAGGTTCTAAATGATCACGGTCAAATGTTATATCAGGTTGAAGAGTTTTGTCTGGTAGGGATAGCAAGTAAATAGTTCTTCGTACTTCGCGGCCGAAGTATATACATTGTCTAAACCCATCAAATACTACGTGTTGTTCCTGTATCCATGGAAAACCAAAAATCATATCCTCTTGAAGGTTATCGACAACTAGGAAGGTAGAAATTATAGAAATATCTAGTAATTGGTATTGCAGTTTAGTAAAACCTTTGGTGTCAACCGAAATAGGTCCGCAGCCGAATTGGAGATTTTGTTTAAAAGTTGGGTAATACGTTTCGATAAATACTGAATTGATTAAATTCATTTATGCGTCGGTATCCACCAAGGCTTCAAGTTGTTTACTTTGAAAGTTTACTTTTAGGTCGGCGACCCTGTCTCTCGTTTTCCGAATGAGGGTCGGTGTGGGAGCTCGTACCAGAATGTTGAATTTGGGTTTGAGAATAAGACGTAGATGGAATCTCGGCAGAGTTTTGATTTGTTCTAGCCTTGGAAAAAGTAGCAGTTTGATGTATGAATGGATTACTGGAACACTGGTTGTGAAAGTGCCATTCGGAACAGAACTTACATGGCGTTTTTGGTTTGGTTTGGCTTTTATTCTGGTTAATTTCAGTACTGAACGTGGGTTGGCTTGTTCTGTCATGAAGTGGATCGGCTTGATGAGTCATTGTCGGAGTAGATGGTTGAACGACATTTTTTTAAAAGTTCGGATTGGAACACAGCTTGATGTCCCGCTCTATTACTGTAGCTACTTGTGCAAGATATTCAATGGATGCAAAATTTTGACCTCTGAGGTGTGCTCGAATATGAGGGTTGAGTTGCTCCAGCAGTATGTTGATCAAATTCATTTCCGACGACCCAGGGCATAGTCGTTGGAAAAGGCATCTCTTACGAGTAATAAAAACAGATACGTTTTCATTGAGTGGTTGCTTTTGTCCATAAAGCGTGTGGTAAGTTGTGAAACAGTAGCAGTATTATTGAATTTTTCAAGCAAATTATATTTAAACATGTCCCACGTAAGTTTGAAATGTTTGTAAGGCCGTTACCAATCTTCGGCAGCGCCGCGTAGCAAGGCAGCAGCGACATCGACTTGTTCACTTAGCGGGATACGATTGTTAGAAAAATGTTCCTCTATTTTATATATAAATTGTAATGGTTCTTCGGTGTCTGTGCCAGCAAAAATGAGGTTTGGACTACTCTTTTCGGTTTTTTGGAGTTGATTAACCAATGACTGAACAGCAACGAGAAAGGCAGAAGTTAAATCACTCTGGTTTGCAGCGGAATTTTGATTTGTTAGTGGTTGTGAGCATTGTGAAAACTGCGAAGAACTCGGATTGACTGTATTTATTGGAATTTATTTATAGATGCTTGCATTCGGTATTTGTCGATGTACATCAGTAGTGAATTCTGAGTGGAATATGTGTGATATACGTTCGATGAATTTGGTGCTAACTGTATGGTATTAGAATGTGAATAATGTTCGTGGAAAACAGCAAGGAGTTTTTAAAAGATTTTGAAACGAACAGACAGAGTTTATTTCACTTTTTACAATTTACATTGAACGAAGTAGCTAGCTCGAAAGCGTAAACGCATCTGAACAATAAAGCAAAGAATGATAGATACCTAATACAACTAACAGGAAAATGATTTATCATATTTCAGATAAGGAGAATGACTTGCATACATAACTCCTCCATTGCTAAGAGGAAAATAATACGGTAGTATTATTTTCTGAATTTTTATTTTGGTTACTTTCTATTTTATTTTCACTTTCCTGTTTTTTTGTGTGTTTTAGAATACATAGAAATATAATGTTTATATTTGAAGAGGATTTTATACAGATATACAGGGTGATGTGGGAAGTGCTGTCATCTTCGACGGCTTGTAGTCTATGGAGCTGAGTTTTCTCGGCTAGTTTTTATAGTCTGGTAAGGCCATATAGGCCAATCTTGTCTGGAACTTTCAGGGGATTGTTTTCAGTGTGGGATTGCTCGGTTCCTATCTGGGGTAGCTCTAATGGAGTTTCCCGGACATTCGGCATGTCGTTGTTGTACATGTGGTTATTTATTATTATGCCACATTTATATGGTATTTGGATTAACTGTGGTTTGTTAATCTCTTTATATCCATGTTCGTTACATTTCTTCTCAATTGTGGTTGGTTGTACAGGTATAACGATTAAGTAGGCGTTATTGATAGGTTCGATAACGTCCTGTTCGAGGTGAACACGGAGAGTTTGGCAATGATGGTTTGTTTTTCCGTTAAGGAATTTTGGAATGCAGTCTTCTCTGGAGATCTGGTGCTTGATATGATAGATACAGGAGTCCTCGATCTCGTAACAGGGCTCGTCTTCATAGTGGTGATAAGTCGAGTTCAAGATGATATAGGGTTTTAGAGGAATTAGGGTTTGACCGTGTATTGGGATAGGATATAGATGGTAGTAATCGTAAAGATTTTCTTGTAATATGGGAAAATGTAATATAAATAAAATTCTGTTTTCTTTATAATGAATTTCAACTTTTAGTAATTTATAATATGATTGTAAACTCTCAAAATGTGGTAGGCTTTTCCTTATAAAGGCCATGCATTAATTTGGTTAATTCGCTTAATTCTGATAATGGCAAAATTAGGCTATGTATAACATTTAATTCATCAAACAATATTGAGCTTTCGATATTATTCAACATTGATAATATATTTTGGTAATCAATAATCATTATATCTAGAGAATTTTGGAGCCTCAAAAATAAAGTAAACTTATTTATATTGTTTACTATCTTTTGAATTTGATCGGTCATTAATTCTTGACTATGAACAATTTTTTTCTAGAGCATTTGCAGTTTCATTCATAAACTTTTTTTGTTATAGTTAGATAATTTTCTAAGTCATGGTGTAATAGATTTTGATTATTTGTTAATGTGGAGATAGCCTTATTATATTTCTCTTCGTCCTCGTCATCGAGAGTACCAAAGAGCCATTTATTTGCTCTTCCTATTATATTTAAAAGAGCTCGTTTTTTGCGTAAATGTCTTTTAGGTTTCAGATTGTTTAGTTTTAAATTCGTTTGATTTAATAAATATATTAAATGGTCATATGTACGATGTAATTGGGGATATAGATCATCTTTGACAGAAATTAGGTCGCTGATAATTTCAATATTTCGTTTTATGTTATACAGGGGTTTGTCAAATTCTTTTAAGTCAATGTATTTGACAAAAGTATGTTTTTGGGTGGTTATTCTAGCTTTGCCGAGGGAGAACGGAAGAATGGGATTAGTTATTTCGGTCATTTTAATTTGTTGTCCTGTCCCTATCGTCAGGATTGTAAGAAGTCCTAGGTACAGCGTTGTCATCTGAAACAACAATTGTTTGTTTAATAATTTTTCGTTGTGGCTTTATATTACTTTTGTGATAAGTGGTTTTTTGTGTTTTAACTTTATTTTCACAGTCTTTTTGAGGTTGGATTTTACTGTAAAGTGGTGATAATTTATTTCGGGGTCTATCCTTTAGGAATACGTTTTCATTGAGATTTATTTCCAGGGGGTCCTTTCTATTTAAATTTAGTTTGGTTAAATCTTTAGATTTTTCGATATTTTCCTTAATAATTTTATTTAATGCCCTAAGATTTCTAGCGTGGTTTTCCATATAATTGATGTTAATTTCTCTACAGTTAAATCGAATGGGTTTTCATAACTTATATTTCCTTTTATGATTTGAAGAGGCGTAAATTTTGTTGCGGAATGAATCGTGTTGTTATATCCCAAAATAGCGTATAACATTTGCGTGGTGATTGGTCGATTCGGTGTTTCTTGTTTTAGAACTCTGAGTTCTTCTACTAAGGTGGAGTGAAAACGTTCAATGGGACTATTACTGTTTGGATTGCGAGGTGTAATGTAATGTAAAGTAATTTTGTGAGTTTCGCAAAAATTTTCGACTAGGTTATTTTTAAATTCGGGACCTGAGTCACACGTTATTTTGTGCGGGATGCCGTAATGAGACATAAATTGTAACAGTCCATCTAAGATACTAATAGCCGATAGATGTACAGGATACGCTTGGGCGAAATGAGAAAAGCTGTCTATGATTGTCAAAAATTTGGTTCTGTCTACTGAGAATGCATCAATATAAATGTGTTCGAAGGGGTATTCACCTATAGAAGTAGGTTTAAATTTAATTATATTAGGGTGACGTTCATATTTCGATTTTTGACAAAGAATACATGTGTTTACGTAATTTGTTACATCTTGAATCATATTTGGCCAATAGTAAGTTTTAGACAAAGATTGTTTCGTTTCATTTATACCTCTATGTGTGGTTTTTGTTTCGTGATGGTATTTAATTTTGTCAAGTTGTTCATTATTATTTTCTATGTCTTTTAAAAGAAGGTT
Source organism: Rhamnusium bicolor (assembly GCA_029963845.1). Lineage (NCBI taxonomy): Eukaryota > Metazoa > Arthropoda > Insecta > Coleoptera > Cerambycidae > Rhamnusium > Rhamnusium bicolor. The sequence goes on from JANEYF010004168.1 coordinate 30,341, forward strand.
ACTTTGAACTAATTTAAATGCCGAATGTTGAAAATGTTTTTGAATTGTCGAGATTAAAGTAGTTGCCACATCTTGCTGAAATATTATTCCGTAAACAGTTTTTGGTTTTAAATATTCTTTTAAAACTGTTACGAGGTGTAATTCTAAATTTCGCATTGGGACAGTCATTTTTAGACGGGTTTTATCGAAAATTCTAGATATATATATACTCGCGGTGTTAGAGCGTCATTACTAATAAAAAGAACTATTTGGTGTTTAAATTTATTTAACGGTTGTTCAGAGATGGGAATTTCCAAAATTGGATTTTCCTGAGAAGAATGTTGTCTTTCGTTAGTGTCATGAATTTCCGGTTGTGGGCCAGGTATAAATTATGTCTGAAATTATATTTATTTTATTTTGGTTATCTAATGGAGTACTTGGGCTTGTTTCCTTTAGTAACATATCTTCTAGATCTTGTAAGTCCTCGGGGCTTATTTCGGGTAGTTCCTGTACATTTGTCATTCCGGTGAATATTTCTGGAAAATCTTCTTGTAGGCTGAGATCTTCAAGTGGATCCGCGTTAGCAATCATAGATTGGGTTTCTGTTGGGTGAATTTCAAACGTAAACGATGTTTCGTGTGGTTGTCTATAAGAGAAAGGAATCTGTACGTAATTGTTATATAGAATTTGGTTAGTAAAATCAATAGTTAGATCGAGATTTTTTAATTATTTTAGTCCTAGAATTCCATCGAAAAATTCATGAAATTGGAACAAGATGAATTCTATTTCGTAATTACTTTGAAATTCCTCAAAGGCGGGGAAAATTGCTTTAAATTGAATTTCTTTTTCGCCCAAAGAAGTCCTTAGTTGCGAAGGGTCTCGAAATATATAATTTGGGTAATATTTTTCTACGATTGAAGGTCTCAGCATTGAAGTATGACATCCGGTGTCTATTAAAAGTTTTATAGGGGGGATTCGAAATTTATATATACGGAAGCGCGTTAACCGAGGCCGAATGTAATTCTATTATGTCGTCTCGTCTTGTCGGAGGCGACGCGTAAAAATTTTCGTTTTCAAGTTCATTGCTTTCTTCAGAATATTCATACGATTGGTCAGGAAATGTTAAATAATTTTCATATTCATTCAAATAAGGTTGAGGTGTAACATCGAGTGTTTCGTCATTTTCGTCGTCATGGGCATATAATTCTTGGTTTGTAAATGTAGGTTTGGAAAACTGTTGTTGTGTTGATCTTTGAATTGTGGGGACTCGAGAAACTGTTGACATGGGTTCAAACACTCTTTGAATAGGTTTATTAGAAGGTTTAAAAACATTTTGAGGTGGTCCAAACACCTGTCTATTAGTTGGAAATTTATGTTGAATTTGTCTTGGCTTAATGTTTATTGCCTGTCTAGGAAACTGGGGTGCTTGAGCAAACTGAGGCGTTTGACAGAATCTTTGCATTTGGGGAAATTGTGAATAATTCTGAAAATTAGTTACTGGATTTCTGAAATTAGAATATGTAGCGTTGTGCTGGGATGGTTGTTGTCTCGTCATTTGTGTGTCGTGCATTTGTTTAGAAGAAAATTGTTGACTGGTACTTGCTCTATTTTGAAATACTAAATTTTGTGATTAATTAAAATTTTCGTCCTCTAAAAACAAACTCATTCCGGTTTTAGGCGTGTCCGGTTTTTGTACACCTATTTTGTCCCGTAAGCGTATGTTTAAGTTTCTTAAAAATACTTTTAGAGATTGCGATTCATATTGCCTGAGATGTATTACTTTTTCCGTGACGTTCATTTCAGTAGAAGAGAGAGAATTAATTTTGAAAGCTAATTTACTACCTACTAGTTGTATACGCTTAGCAAAGTCAAGTGGATATTCATTTTTATTTGGCGTGAGGGTAAAAAGACATCGTTCCAAATTATCAACGCTTTGTCTATCACCAAATGTGTTTCGTAGCTCTTGTTTTATTAAATTCCAAGAATGTAATTCTTGGCGAGCACCAATTAACATTTGGGCTCTACCAGTTAAATTTTCCTATAATAATGCTATCTACACATTGATTTAAAGTGTCATTATTGCCGTGGTACATATTATAAAATTTATCAACAGCATTAATAAAAATTTCAAGAGTTATCTCGGACCCATCGTAATTTGGTATAGTGTCCAAATAAATCTTGAATAGGGTATAATTTATTTCGGTTGGCATATTTGTTATAGAGAGTGTACTTAAAGAATCTACTAAACTTTCAATAGAATTGTCGCACATAAAAATAATAAAATGGTATAAAAATACCTATAAAATTTTGTAAATCAAGAAAATTTTATTAATTAAATATTAGTAGAATGAAAAGCTAAAATATTTTAAGTTTGATTGAAACAATAAAATTGTGAATAAAAATATTATACACTGTAATATAAATCCTTAGAAAATTATAAAACCTTTTTTTAAAAGATAAGAATTAACGACACTGACACCAGTGATGTAATTTAATAAATAATTCAGCTGTTGAATTACGGAGATAAAATGTGTATAATATTAAGTTGTATGATAATATTACTTTCAAAGATTTTAAAATAACCAAAGGTTAGATTACAATAAAATATTTACTGCTTTAAATTTACGAAATTATTTAATTTACTCGACTGGGATAGTCAGCCTACCAAATTTCGATCATAATAAAAGAAACTGGTATTTTGTGATTTCGATAATCAGAAATTAAATCTAAGCGACTTTGATAGTCAATTTTCCAAAATCTTTGCGATAAAAATTTACGGAAAGGAAGCAGAAAGGAAAACTCGACTTACCACGATGGTTGTGTCAAAGATATCCTTCTCGAGATGGTCTACGGCTGGCTGTTGGCTGGGCTTGGAGAACTTTGGTCTGTTTCACACTTTTCACAATTTGCGAAGAAACGGTTAAAACCGACGAATTCCACAATGATGGAGTTCTTTCGCAAATCCTACCGACTGCGCCAATAATGTTCGTGGAGAACAGGAAAGAGTTTTTAAAAAAGATTTTGAAACGAACAGACAGAGTTTATTTCACTTTTTACAATTTACATTGAACGAAGTAGCTAGCTCGAAAGCGTAAACGCATCTGAACAATAAAGCAAAGAATGATAGATACCTAATACAACTAACAGGAAAATAATATATCATATTTCAGATAAGGAGAATGAGTTGCATACATAACTTGTGGAACTCGAAAATTATCGTGATGTATTCCAGAAATATCAGAAAACGAAACTGCTTCAATACGATTTTGATTAAAATAGCTTTGTTCTGACCTCGAATGACCTTGAGGTTAATCAGTTGTGACAAGCAAATCTTAGCTTGATGTTTGATCGATATTGTCCTGACGAATGGTACTATTGAGTAGTGAATCCTTAGAATTTCTTGACATATCTCTCAATTTATCGTAGCTGACATGTGAATACCCAAAACTTACTTGTCTTGATGTATGTCCATTTTTCTCGGAGTTATCTCACGTTCGTTACCTAAACTAACCAGATTTGATCCATGTTAACCTAATTATTCTGACCTGACCTTACTGATAACCGGACTTCGTCGAGTACTTCGTATGAGTCCCAAAACTCGTCTGATTCTGAATCACTGGATCACATTTTTATTTTATTTTTTTTTTTCCGGTTTCCCGATGCCGGTCAGTCCTCCCGTGGCCTCCGACGCCTCACGGAAGTCGCGCCGACGCATCAAGTACAGCCACTCCCCACATCCCGCAGGGTTAGTGACTGTAGATACCAGAATCGTGTGCCCTGAGCAGACGGAGAGAAGCCAGAATGACCGCCTTCTGCATTTGGCCTGCCAGCCACTCGGCTGATTTTTGGCAGGCCGGTATGATCTTCAGTTCCGAGAGCAACGTAGGCTTTATCCAGGACGACCATTTTGACCGAGTAGCCTGGGTACAGCACTTGGAGCTCGTACCGGAGATCGCGATATTTGGTCCGTTTCTCCTCCTCCTTCAAGGTGATGTTTTTCTCCGCAGGTGCCGAGAACTCGATGACATACATCACCTTGAGTTGATGGTCGAGGAGGACTATGTCAGGCTTGTTGGTTTGGATTAGCCTGACAGTCGGGAACGAGTAGTTACAGTAAATCCGGCATTTCTCGTTCTCGACAACGGACTCAATATCTCCGGGGACGTAAGGCAGCACTGGTGTCTGGTCTACCCCGTACGAGTGCCTTAGATGGTAGTATAGCACTGGTAAGGCCGCGTTATGTCGGTGGATGTAGGCCGAAATTGCGAAACGGGACATGCAGATAGTAAGTGCATGAGCGATTCCAGCGCCTGATGGCAGGTCCTGCAGTTGTTATCAGGAACATCTACACGCCACACGCGGCTACGGTAGACCAAGGTGTTGAAAACACCATCTTGGCAGGCCATAATGAATCCCTCGGTCTCCGATTTAAGCCCTGCTGACCTTAGATAGGCGAAGGTCAGCCTGGTCGATAAACCCAGTGTTTCTATGTTCTTATAGAAGACACCATGGGGTTTATCGACGTGCTGCCGAAACAGATTTTCCTGTTCGGTAGCTCTGATTCAGGCTTTCAGACGATTTGGCTCAAGTTCGGTGACTGACTCAACATCAGCACCTCGCTGGCCTCCTCGCCTGAAGTCAAATGCGAGAGCGAGTTCATCTGCGGCTCTTTTTGCTGCCTTGAACAATCCTGCTCCCACTCTTACAGTTTCGTGATGTTTTACGAACCGCAAGAGGGGATCTGAGCTCCTGAGTATGTTATATGCCATACTCAGTACTACTCTGCCATGCGTACACTCCAGGCTCAAGAGTCCTCGGCCCCCCGTTGACGTGGGAGGTACACACGAGGAACGGACGATCTAGGATGAATACTTCTGTGAATATTCATCATCTTGCAGGTCTCTCTGTCTAATTGGTGCAGCTCATCTACCCTCCACTTTACTACTCCGAAGGAGTAGAGCAAAATCGGAACGGCAAGCATATTAGTTGCAGACACCTTGTTCTTCCCCGAAAGTTCGAAAGACCAAATCTTTCGGAGGCGGTGTCTGTACTTGCCGCGGAGAGAATCCTTTATTTGTGTTACATCTTGGATGTGCCTTTGTTGCACACCCAGGTATGTATAGGTCTCTTCGGCATCCAGATGTCTTAGGATGCTTCCGTCTGCGAGCTGCGCATCTTCAGGGAATTCCCCGCATCGTCCTCTCTTGAGGTGGACGACTGCACATTTGTCCAACCCGAACTCCATACCAATTTCCCGCGTATATTCTTCGACCACCCTAAGAGCGTTTTGTACTTCACGCTCTCCGGAGGCATAAAGTTTAAGGTCATCCATATAAAATAGAACGGTGACCTTATGCCTCCGGTCGCTGGGTGGCCCACATTGATATCCGCGGGTTTGGCGGAGCCCAACAGACAACGGCAGCAGTGAGATGCAGAAGAGGGAGAGGACTCAGGGAGTCACCCTGGAAAACTCCTCTCCTAAATGTCACCTGCTCTGTCGTGACGCGCTGCGCACCTGATGTTATGGTGAAGCGGGTCTTCCAGAGCGGCAGCAGCTGTTCTATGCATCTCACTAATGGTGCTGGTACCGCAAGACATTCGAGCAAGTACAACAATAGCTCGTGCGATGTTGTATCCTTGCGATAATCAATCCAGGCCATCGATAGATTCCGCCTGTATTGCACAGAATCCTGTGTAATACAGCGGTCTATCAGCAGGCTGTCCTTGCAACCTGCCATGCCCTTCTTGGCACCACGCTGTTCGTGTATCTGCTGGAAGACCGGATCAACAGACCTCAGCGTCCTAGCATACAAGATACGTGTAAATATCTTGTAGCAGGAGTTAAGGCAAGTGATCGGCCTATAATTCCTCGGGTCGGAAAGATCCCCCTTTTTGGGGATAAGCACAGTGCGTCCCTCGACGAACCAGTCCGGAATCTGCTGCCCCTCGTTCAACCATGAGTTGAAAACTCGCGCCAGACGGCGGTGAGTGGAAGGAAATTTCTTCCACCACCAGTTGTTAATGCCGTCTGAGCCCGGGGCAGCGAAGTTCTTGGTACCAACAAGTGCTTGTTGGACTTCCTCCGTACTGATTGCCGGGCACACTTCTTCTGGCTCTTCAAGATGTCTGTGACACAGAGCCTCGAAGTGTGCAATTGCTGGAGTGTCGCTATTGAATGGACGCGTCGTTTCGTAGATTCCCAAAAGGTTTCGACATCTTCTACAGTCGGCGGATTCTCGACAACACGCTGTGGCTCTTGAAAGAGGCGAGAAGGATTCGTACGGAACAAATTGTTTTGTTCCATACTCCTCACCCGCCTCTTCAATGTTTTCTTTATCGCCATGAGCGCTCGGATCCTATCTAGACAGTGCTGCTTGATGGTAAGCATCACTGTTAGATTTAGAGTATGGTGTTGACGTCTTAATCCGGCAGCTATGCGCCGGATTCTGGGAGTAAAAACTCTACCAGACATCTTATATTCCACCACACTCTGGATCCGAGAAGCGTGTTGTCTGGCCGACTGTATCTTGCCTTCGATTTTTTGTACACGCCGCTTGGCTTTCTCGACCCCGTGATTGGTTGACCTCTTCGCGGCGTTGTACACGGCACAGTTGATTTGCCAGATGTCTACATCTTCCGGAATTTCCTCATCGATGACCGCGTCCATTCTAGCCAGGTCTTGTGACTTTAGGTTAGCCCTGGTGTTAAGGCTAACCCTCGTCCTTAAGTCTACACCGGTAAACTCTAAAAGATGTTCCCCATCAGCTGGTAATTGCCGCGGTGGTACTGCGGCTGGCAGTTCTTCCAGCTGACGGGGTGCCCTTACGTAACCTGTCCTGAGCAGAAAGGATACTTGATCTCTCAGATGTTGTTGAGAGAAGGCGCGATGCTCTGGATGCATTTCGCACCAAAGTGCATGCATTCGCGCCATGTATCCCCTTCGCTCAGGTTCGCTACTCTCGCGGCAGGTCAGCAAGTCATCCCGAAGTTCCCTCGTCCACTTAAAGCGTCCATGTGCAATAGCATTGTCATCATCGTTAGGACCGTCCGGTAAGGCCCCTCCTATCTGTCCTTGACCTCTATCCGACTGAGGTCGATTGTGAGGGGCCCTTCTTAGGTTGTATGGAACCCATAGCAGTAAGAGTACCAGGGTGGTTAGCCCTGGTACTCCCGGCCGGCATTTGTCAGGCAGAGTTGCCTCTGCCTGTCCAGGGTGCACCAACGTGGAGGTTGCCGGTCCTTTGCACCCCTTATTATTATTTTTTTTTTCGGTTTCCCGATGCCGGTCAGTCCTCCCGTGGCCTCCAACGCCTCACGGGAGTCGCGCCGGCGGATCAACTACAGCCACTCCCCACATCCCGCAGGGTTAGTGACTGTAGATACCAGAATCGTGTGCCCTAAGCAGACGGAGAGAACCCAGAATGACCGCCTTCTGCATTTGACCTGCCAGCCACTCGGCTGGTTTTTGGCAGGCCGGTATGACCTTCAGTTCCGAGAGCAGCGTAGGCTTTATCCCTCCGAGTACACCGATTATAAGGACGACCATCTTTACCGAGTAGCCTGGGTACATCACTTGGAGCTCGTACCGGAGATCACGATATTTAGTCCGTTTCTCCTCCTCCTTCAAGGTGATGTTTTTCTCCGCAGGTGCCGAGAACTCAAGACTTTATAAGGGTAAGTAAATTAATTCTTTGGAAATAAGACATTTTTTTATTTGTCTAATTTCATATGTTTTACTATACAAAAAGTTTTTCCATTTTAACCTAAATTAAAGTTCTTTAGTAGTTGAAATAAATCGCAAAACTGAATAAAAAAATATTGAAAATAAACTTAGTGTACTCTAAATTGAGAAACTTTTTGATTTCTAGCAACAATAGTAAAACTTGTGTGGATGATTGGCTAAATTTGGTTGATTCTTGAATGAGATGTAGGTGATCCTTGAGGTGAATGCATTTGGCTGACGTTTTCAGTCGGTGAAATGTGTTGTGAGTAACCTAATGCACTAGTTGACACTTCGGATGATACGAATACTGTGGAATGACCAAGTGGAAAGTCATAATGCCCCCGTTCGGCATTGAAGAGAATTTTATTCATTTCAAATTTTACGTAACTTGCACCCACTTTACTTAATTTACGCAGGGATACGGCCACATTCTCTCCAAAAATGTCATACTCATCCCTTTTCTTGTTAGCAAACTGTTTCATAATGCCATATGCTTCCTCCGCCATAGTATTTGACTTATTCTTATTTGATCTAGCTCTACTAGAAGATGGCTTGGAAGACGTGGCAGATACCGTAGATGTTGCTGCAGACAAATTAGAATTATCTCGCCACGTTGGATATATATTTGTATCACTGTCCCCTTCAACATCATGCCCTTGTATCTGAAAAAAGAGAGGAATTTGCACTTCATCCACTGAGCCTACACTTTTTGTGTTTATTTTTATAATGCATTTACAAAAATGTATGACATAATTTCCTTGACTTAATTATCACAACTTGTTACCCTAGTTTGATCAAATGTTTTACGAAAACAGAAGTTTGTAATATCAGTAAAAATATTCATTATAATGATTTCCTCTTTCAAATGCCATGCAAGCCTGAAGAATGGATTATGATTGCGGAGGATTATCAGCAGAAGTGGAATTTTCAGAACTGTGTGGGGAGTATTGATGGGAAACATGTGGCATTACAAGCACCTATTGGAAGTTCAAGTGAATTCTTTAATTACAAAGGATTTTTTAGTATTGTGCTAATAGCTGTTGTTGATGCTAACTATTGTTTCACCTACGTTAATGTTGGTTGTCAAGGCCGACTTTCAGATGGGGGTGTCTTGGCAAACTGTCATTTCAGAAAAATTCTTGACATGTCACCCTTTGTATTTGTTGCTGATGATGCATTTCCGTTGCTGCCGCACATAATAAAACCATATGCCGGTGTTCATGCTAAAGGTTCAAAAGATCGTATATATAATGGAAGACTAAGTAGAGCTAGAATTGTTGTCGAAAATGTGTTTGGAATATTGTCCGTGGTTTTCAGAGTACTCAGAAAGCCTATGCTCCTAGAATCAGAGAAAACAGCAAAAATAGTGCTTGCATGTGCATTTCTTCACAACTTCATGCGTAAAAGTGATTCATCAGAAAGGTACAATCCCTCTGGAACTTACGACTCTGCACAGTTTGGTGAAGTGATACCTGGAGCATGGAGAGTTGAGGGATTACCAACAGGAACATTCCTCAGATTGAAAAAAGTGGCCAGAAAACCAAGTACTCTTGCAAAACAATATCAAAATGAATTTAATTCATACTTTCTGAGTGACATAGGCAAAGTTCCATGGCAGTATAAATACTAGATATGGCAACTGCTGTACATATTATTAAAATATGTTCATTTTATATTCATGTATTCATATATATTCATATTAATACTTCTCTAATAAAAGTAATCAATTATAACATGAGTTAATGAGTGATACATACCTGGCTGTTATCAATTGCATCGTCCACAAACTCGTTGTCGACAGCATTGTGACTATCAATGCGGATTCCTCCTTCATTGGTAGACGGGGGTTGATTTTTTTATCTCTCAAAAAAAGCAAATGTTTGAAATATATCCACCTTCCTTGTTCACCTACCCCCTTTCCTGTTTTGGTCATCTTTTTACATTCTCTATTGAACTGTCCTATCAACTTCCTTATTTTTTTATGTCTCGCCTGCCGCGATTCCAAACACCTCGTCCAACTCACGCCACGTATCATGCTTTTTATTTCTATTTTTATAATTTTCCTCGGTCGGATCCCACAGCAATTTATGATCTTCATACATTTCAATAAGTCTATACACATCAACCTGTCTCTACTCCATTGCACTGAACAAATCACACTGACCGAATGCAGACAATTAGACATAGATAACGAAATGACGGGTGGCAGCACAGGCCCTTCCGGTCCATGTGTGTTTTCCAACATGTTACAGTTTCTAAATGAAATGTCAACATGTTTTAAAACAAGTTACAGATTTTCTTTGATGTTTACCGACACAGGACGGGAACAGTGCAACTAGTTATAAAACACGAAATTTGTTTTAAAACGTGTCTATTTTAAAACATTTTTTACTTTCAGTTTGTAACAAGTTATAAAACTCTGTTTTAAAACATGTTACATAGTAAGAACGACTTTAGATGCAGGAGCAATAACGCCGCTTGTGTGGCAAAAATAAAAGTTTTTCTAAACGAACTGTTTACCATTCCTACACAGATTCAAAAGAATAATAAACTAAAAATAACGTAATTTTAAATAATGCATATAAGTATAATAAAACAACTTCTTAAAAAGGTTTCGAAATAAAATCGAGTGCAAATAACTTAACTAATTATTTTTATGAATGATAAAAACGAAATGTAAACAACACCGCAAAAAGGTTTACTACCTGCGCTGCAAATGTAACGTGCCGATCGGCTAATGCTACAATTTTAATTATATTCCACCAAATAGTACTACGACTATGTATTAACTTCGTGAAGTAAATAATAATGTTCTGTATTTTTAAGCAACTTAATAATTATTTAAGGATAAGAGTGATTGTTTATTTATAATCGCCCTTTAATTAATGTCGGCAAATTATATATTGTAAAGTTAAAACTGGGATTTTGTAAATAAGTGTTAATCAATTAATGTACGTATAATTTTACGTGTCTTAAATATTTATTCAGGACGAGAATTCGTAAAAATGCTACTATTTTTATTAAGCAGCACGTTGGGCGCCATATCTACGATTTGGGGAGATCTTTGATTACATTTTTCATATGCGATTGAGCTCCGCCAACGCAAACTTAAAAGTGTACCAGAGCACAAGACTTCAGCTTTAATTAGTCTATAATAAGAAGTGTTCTTACCTTCACGACTCGGGATGTCAATAAAACACACCATAAACATGTATATTTCCCCTTCGACAAAAATAAGCGAGAACCTCACAGATAAATATGATTATAAAACCTCCTGCTTCCACCTGCTAAAAGGAACTGACTATCTGCTCCCGTGGCCCTGAGCAAACGGTTGGCAGTTGGTGCTGTCGCCGTACAGCTACGCAGGGCCGTATTGATTTTATTATTGATTAAAGTAATTTTTTTGCTTATCGCGGATCTATAACAAGAGCCATCAGGTTTGGCACTAGAAAAATTGTAGATATAAACTGACCCTCACACGGATCTACTTTGCTAATGGCCCCCATATTTAATAAGTCCTTTACGAAGACGACTACGATGTCGTTTTCTGGAGTGTTTCGTCATAGTACTGTTTTCTTATCAACACCAATGTATCAAAACAACGAATAATAACCTGAAAGTGCAACAACGTGTTCGTCCGGCACACAAGTAAAGACTGAGGGTTGCTCAGTGTTGCCAACCTTTAAGAAATCTTTTCCCCTCCACTTACCTAAAAAATTCCTTTTTTTGTAAAAAATTCCCTCCTGTTGACAGAATATTTTCTTAGTAACAATGTTAAAAAATAGCAAAAACAAATATTAAAAAAAAATAAAATTTTATTTTGTCAAATAAAAACCGGACATAGTTCTAACATAAAAACTAATTGAATATAAACAAATTGTAACAAAAATTTCAAGTTCGTTTATTTTTAAAACCATACATTCCATAATTATGCAGTTTTATTTGGTCCTCAGTAACTGAATATTTAGTACAGTCTGAATTATTATTTTGGAGGCTACTGCGTAGTACACACATTGCGTTTAAATTATCACCTATGCGATTACGCTTTTTTGATTTTATATCTGTTACACAAGAAAATATCTTTCAGCCTCAGTATTTGAATGAGGCAAAGAAAGTACTGTCCATTAATTTTTTTCAAATTTCTACTATCAGTTATTTTAAGCCACATTTCTTCAATTGCCATATTTTTAAAATCTGAAACTTCAAACTCATTAAATGTGGTTGGCAAATTTTGCCACTCCACATTTAGTTTTGTAAAGTCAATGTGATTTGGGTACATTTTTGCTACTTTATTTATGTCTACGTTAAATTTAGTGCGATTATTAATATCAAATGCAATATTGGGGTCTAGAAATGTTAGCTTTCTAAAAAATGTGTTATTAAGTGGTAACCTTAATTGTAACTAAGTTGCAATAGTTATATAGAACTGTAAACAAATTTTTAAAATATCAGTTTTTTTCAGTTAGAGGCATATCCCGAATAAATTCTTGACATTCAACACACAAATTTACATTTTCCAATTTTACAAAATTATTTGGATGTTTTACATTAATTGACTGAGATTGCCTTTAGAATAAACTTCAGGTTTTAAAAAGTTACTGCACATTTGTTTAAACAATTTTTCTGAGGAATCAAACAACTTATGAATTAATATTGTTCTTGACTGAAATAATGCATTAAAACTATTCAAAAAGTTCAAAGCATATTTAAGAAAAAGTAGATAAATAAGTCTTTGATCGCATATCTTGCATTTCTTTCAAAATATCTTCTGCTGTCTTTAATTTGTCTTCAAATACTGCCAGGGTAAAAAATTGTTTGATGGCGTCCCAGTTATCTAAAATTCTTTCAATGCAAGCATGACGACTAAGCCAACGTGTTGTAGCTAAATTCAAGATTTTTGTGCTTTCTAATCGCATGAATTCTTGTATTTCTTGTAAAATGGCACACCTTTTTGCATTTCCAGATATACAAGTTGATATACTTCTGATTAAGTTTTCGACCGATGGTGGTAGTTCTGCGCAGCCAGTACTGGCAACCAGAGCTGCAGAATGACAAATGCATTGCATTAATATGACGTCTGGAACTTCACTTTTTATATGTGAAAAAAAGGAATTGTTTTTTCCTACCATCACATTTGCTCCATCCGAAGCCACACTAACTATATTTGTAATGGGTATTTCGAATTTAGCAAAACAGTTTTTGAAATATTTAAACAGTTCTACAGCATTGCAATCAGCAGCATCAAGTTGGACCAGTTCTAGAAGTTGTGTCATTACCTACAAATTTTTTGCATAGCGAACTAAAACACACATAGATTTTTTACAACTAATATCTGTGCTCTCATCAACAAGTACAGAAAAAGCATATCACGTAAATCCCTGACAAGCAAATTTGTTTCGTATTTTCCAACGACATTTTTTATAATTTCTGTGCATTTAGTTCTTCCTAATTGTATGTCTTGGCACATTTTCGAGTCCGAAAAGATGTCTTTAAGTAATGGTGTCAAATGATCAACTACTTGAGTAGCTACGTTGTGTTCAGCAAAAAAGATACTTAGTTTTATTTCGGCATTTTTCACAGCATTTTGGTGTTTTACAGTAGTACTAGTAGGAGTTAGAAATGATGAAATGCTCGAACTAGCCTTAACAGCAGCTATATTTTTTAAATGCTTCTTACCTGCTGCATGTTTGTGAGTTCACTTTTGCCACAAGAAATTTCTGTGTTGTACACTTTGCAGGCAAATTTTTTATTATTATTTGGCACAGCTTTAAGCCAATTTTTTAAATTAAGATCTTCTAATCACTTGACGTTAAATTTTTTTTTCTTTTAGTTTGCTACTTTTAATTTTTTTCACTTTTGGGCTATTTTCACTGTTTGCACTTTCGTAGCTCTCATTAGATTCACTACCGGCATTATAATTCATGTTTTTCGTTTAATTTACAAAAAGAAAATGAGAAATACCAATAGCTATGCTGCGACCTACGACGCTCTAATACATGTATTGTATTACGTATTAGTAGAATGAATCATAATCTGTGGAATCATGATATTAAGAATAAGAGATAAGCTCTCGCGCAGCAATATCCCCACTATGAGCACGTGACTACGTCACTGGGCACATATAAAGGATTGAAACGGTGTCATGGGCGTCCGCCGAATTGCATATAATAATTATAATATGTATCTAGTTATATCTCTGGTCTAGTTTAGGCTAAATATTTTTCAATATAGATTTTAAAAATTCTCGTTTTGACCTAGCTCTTTCCCTTTTTCCCTCCAGTTGGCAACACTGGGGTTGATAGATGAGACCGCAGGAAGTGACGACGCTGGAGGTTGATTGGCTTAGCTTTAAATGTGTGATCTATCCGGTAGAAGTGAGGGTACTACACATTATTTTCGAGACGAGGCCGAAGATAATATAAAATATTCCAATAGCTGTGTATTGTAGTTTCTTAAATTTGTCTTAACCAATAAAGCATATGTAAAAACTTGTATTCTTATTGCATATGTAAAAACTTGTATTCTTATTTTTTATCTCTTTTTTTTTAATTAAATTTTAATTAACATATGAACTTTTCAAAACACATTAAAAATAAGGAAGTCTCATTGTAGTAAAAGTGAGAATGGTCGTACAAGAGATTGCAAAGCGTTTCATTTTTGGCGTGATGTATGAAAAAACTCTAATAATTGAAGTGAAGGCGTTACTTTTCACAAATACATAACAAATTAAGGTAAGTTTTAGCAGTAAATATTTATTTTTAATGGTACATGCAAAACTACTATTTCAAGCTGAAAGAGCAAAATAACAAAAAGAATGTTTATGTACTAAAACAAAACAAAAACCGTTATCGGTCCCTTGTCTTCATCATTTTCTTATACAAGGGTTCAAAAAACGTTAAGTAGCCCATGCAAATGAAAACATAGATCTAAAATTGATTGTCATCTAAACTGCTAGATAGTGTTTAGAATTTTGCAACGGTGTTTTCTCAAGAGCACACAACTTTCTTGCTTGAGACATACTTTCACAAAAGTATCACTCGAGCAAGCTTGATAGTCAATGACAATTTATATCAATAAGGTGTTAATTTGTGTTATCGTTATCACATGTAAGAAAAATAATAACCTATTATGATGTATTGTATGACAGCTCAATAGAAATCAATCGAAGCCCTACATTTTCATTTACATAAAACGTCTTTTTTTGGTGCTGGTCGTAGGTTTGTTAATATGAGTGATTACGTTTTCACAATATATTGCCATGTGAGCACTCTAGCCCTCTTTCTGACTTGTTATTTGTGAGCAACACATTAAAAGAAAAGATTCAATTTTTTACACATCTCACCAAACCAGAGATAAAATAACAGTGCTTACAAGTTAGGCTTGAAACCAAGGGGTACCCGGAGACAAAGGATAGATTTAAAATTAAGACAGGCTTTCAACAAAGACAAAACAAAATTCTTATATCTTAAATATAAGAAATTTAACATTATTTGTATGAAATTTAACAGGTTTCTCGATTTTGCATGGAATAATTCTAAAAGAACTTAGTAAGTAAACATCAGTCTCGAATTAAGGTAAAATAATTGGAAATAGGTATTTTATTGCATTAATGATGTACTTTTATGTGAATTTGAAGTAATAAATTTTTTTAGAAACGAATTCACAGGGAAACAAAAAAATTTTTGAAATGAGTTCATTTTTTTCAGTTTTTTCGTTATATCTTTGAGATTACTGAAAACATATTTTTTCTATATTTTTCAACAAAACAAATGAGACGAAGCAGAGCTGTCTATAATAATTAACGGTTCAAAGTAGGAATAAAAAAGTGTGAAAATCATTTAATGCCTATATTTTTTGTTTGGTTCGACAATATTCCCAAGCCTCGGACCAGGAAAATGCATAGTGCATTCCTTAAACAATATTGTATAGGTAATGAAAAAATGAGAACAAGTGTAGCTCTTTGCAATCAATAGAATTGGATATATGAGGTTGTGAAGTAGAGTGTAAACTCATTATATAAACTAGGACATTTTGGAGTATTATTTAATTCATTGAGTTGCAATTTTTATTTCAACGTACAAGCAAGTCACAGATCCTAGGCTGGCACTTGAGATTTAGATGAGCAGTGGTATAATAAATACTCCATTTTTCTCTACAGAATCCTATTCCCATCAAAAAAATATATTCATGAGATTGTTGTTCATTGATTTTGAACTCCCAATATGCAACTAAATACCTATTCCTAATTTTTCCTAATTAAAACTTAATCTGATTGGCGCATAATACCTTTACATATATAGATTTTAGATAGATAGATGGGGGAAAATAGCAACAAGTTAATAATTAACAGCTTTCCGCACATATATGTCAAGATTAACATGAAATATTAGCAAAACTACAGTACCCCTTATTCTAGATGTATTTTAATTTGTCTCTGAGATATATTTTCAAAATAAATAGAAGTAAACAGAAATGATATTTAAACTAAGAAATATATTTTAAAAACTAAAATTAAAATTCATACATTGCTCTGAAATACACTGTATATGAGAAAACAAAATGTTACATTAAAAGTATTAGTATTATCTCTAGTATTTAAAATACATATTTGAAAAATTTATATTACTTATTTTCCAGTTAAATATCAGTCCTAAAATCATATGTCAGTGTTTGCCCCAGAAATGTAAAATTATATTGAAATTAAAATTCATTAGCAAGTAGAGCTTGTTTCATTTCCATATATTTGTAATCATGTTATAGGTGACGTTTTAATTTTCCAGGGGTTGTATTTTTAAGCTCTGGTACTTCATTTATTGTTTTTTTCCAGTTCTGTTAGACGAGGATAGGTTTTCGTTTCATAAAATGGTGCAAAATGTTTTCTACATGCTGATCTTTCAGTAGTAGTCCACGAACGTACTTTTGTACTCCTTCCTATAAACGATTTTATCATTGAAGGTAAATTGATTTTCTAATATAAAATAACTTACCTTTTGAGTTTCTCTGAATGTCGGCTAGAATCAACTCTGAATTTGCACTACAGTTCTTCTTTGTAAATCTACATGTTCTAGGGCTAGCCGTTGAACAGTTCTCGTACTAGGTACCTTTTTGTTTTCTATATAAAATTTAAATACATCCCGAGCACAATGTCTCTCAGGTGTCATCCAAGCTCTCTTTGATGCAAACGTAAAATTTGTGGGAAACAGCCACTTTCTTTTTTGTTTATTTTTACTTTTGCTTATCCTCGGTTATTTCATTAGGTTCCTCTAATATGCTGGATAAATCCTGAAGTACACCTTCAACTTGTGAAATATTTAAGGTACGATCTTCATCCTCATCATTAAACTTATTTGTCTCTAGTGTTTCTTGATTTAAATTCATTATATCAAAAAACAAACTAAGTACCTCTTCTTGGTAAAAATTTAAAATATAGAGTGGAATAAAAAATAATAACTGAAAAATTTTTTTTTGCTAATTATTATTTACTAACTTTTACAAATCTTATCACAGATAAGTATAACATATATCTTTTTAAACAATTATTTTCCCGGCTATTTGCCAAAACGCTGAAACTTGGATTACAAAAAAGATAATATGCACATTATGTTCAGTACAACTGACTCAATAATGTTGTTTTTAATTTCAACTATTCTGTCTAGTAAAACCAAAAATAAATAAAACAAAAGATACTCACCAGTTGAACACTCACTTTAAAAACTTTAAAATATCTACCAACACGTGTTTCTGCTTGCGTAGCGTCGTCAGGGTAGCCAGCTCATTTAAAGAATCCAAAGCAATAAAACTTGTAAACCTTAATGTAATAAACATTAATGGCTTCAGAGAACAGAATAATTGAAATTTTTAAATTATTCTAACCTAAGGGGAATTTCCACTGTATAATTTCAATTATTCTGTTCTCTGAAGCCATTAATGTTTATTACATTAAGGTTTACAAGTTTTGTTGCTTTGGATTCTTTAAAGACTGCCGGACGTGTCGGTAGATATTTTAAAGTTTTTAAAGTGAGTGTTCAACTGTGAGTACCTTTTGTTTAATTTATTTTTGGTTTTACTAGACAGAATAGTTGAAATTAAAAACAACATTATTGAGTCAGTTGTACTGAACATAATGTGCATATAATCTTTTTTGTATTCCAAGTTTCAGCGTTTTGGCAAATAGCCGGGAAAATAATTGTTTAAAAAGATATATGTTATACTTATCTGTGATAAGATTTGTAAAAGTTAGTAAATAATAATTAGCAAAAAAAATTCCAGTTATTATTTTGCATTCCACTCTAAATATCTATATGCTTTGTAGCAGTTCTCATTTGTTTAATTTATTACTGATTATAAACAAGAAAAACAGAATTTAGCTACTCCTGAGGATGCTAATAAATGTAGCGAAACGTCGACTAAATTAAAAAAGCAGTTTTTCAGTTTTGATTGACCTATTTCCACTAAGTTGTAATATAATAGTAGGTCACTAAACCATCAAGAAGAACATGTTTTTATAAGAAACAAAAACTATGTATATTTTTCTATATTTTTCATACATGTACTAGATTTGGGCAGTATCAATCTTAAAGAAAAAATGTATTAGTGAAGATAGGCTTTATTTAAAAATCTTGCAAAGAAAAAATAATTTTTAATCTTAAAACCACAAGATATAAACAGAAATAAAACGTTAATTTGCAGCTTACAAAATGTTTTCTAAATCATGTTATTACTATGAACAAAACTAAAAGCTTTTCTTAAAAATGTTACAACGAGAAACCATTTTCAATTTTAAAAACTGTTGAATATAAACATGTAAATGAAGCAGATGTAATTTGGCATAAGTGTATTTTTTAGGTCGACAAAACTTTAAACCGTATGCCTTCTTATAGTAAAATTTAACCTGATGCAGATCTTTAAAACAGTTTACCAAATTTTAGGAGAATAATTTGTCAACCAGCCTGCGTATAAAATACAACATTTTTTATTTCACAAAATTTTTCAGTAATACAAACAGACCACACAACGATTTTTTTCATGAAGAATTTACGACAAAATGACAAAAGGTAAATGGACTTACGATTCCATCTGTTCCTATGTCAATACACATTCTTTTATAGTTAACACTCAAAATATAACAAAACCTATTATATGTAATAAACAAAAGTAAAATAGTTTTATATAAAAAAAAATCTATAATTCTACAACTTTTTCAGTTTTCCATAAAGAAAATCTTTTATGTTTTTTCCAGGTTCTATTTTATAGTATCTCTTTATTTTTATTCATAAATTCCTCAATGTCCTTCTTTCAAGGTAGTTTTTTCATAAGCAGAAAGTCTTTGAATTCATTTGAAACAAATTTAGCTTCCTCTGTAGTCCATTTTCGTTTTATTATTTGTTTTCTTTCTTGCCGTGTCTTTTCTTTTTTGTTCAATACACTACTTTTTTTAACTTGCTCCTCACTATTTTTCTTTGTAATATTGTGTTTTATCTCGTCATTTCTTAAAGTTTCTTGTTCCGCTATATTAAAGTCTTCATTATCTGTATTATCTTCATTATCATTGTCTGACTCACTATCAGAAAAATCATTTACTTCAATTTCGTCCAACGATTTTCCTTTCATTGAGCTTAATTTGCCATTATTGAAGTTTACCAAAATTTTACTAATTTTGGCCAACTGTATAGTTTCATCCTGTAGTCTGTAATGTTTTCGATGTACATGAATATCGTACCCCAAAAATTGTGCTAAAGCATCCAGTTCATGATCCTTTAGATATAATAGTTGCACCATGGTGCTTATATGTTTCCTTAATCTAGTTGATGTTATTGTATGTGCCATTTCACAACCTGCTTTTTTGGCAAATGAAGTAATTAGGTCAGAAGCTCTGTAGAATTCACACGCATTTCGCAGTGATGGAAATAAATAGTTATTACTCCTGTCCAAACCGCAATCTACTATTCTAGTGATTAAGAGATCAATATTTTCTTGCATTTCATTTGTGAGTAAAATAGGGACACCTCAAGCCCGTTTCCCCCGTATAACTAGACGTTTAAAACATTTTGCAAGTTGTTTTTCGGTGTCTGATAAAGTTTCAAAAACATCGGATTCGCTAACTACTCCTTTTGTCTTTTGATACACATCTAAAGGAGTTTATTGAACATCTCCAACTCGACGTCTATTTTGTATTATTACTAGAACTAAAGTTAATTCCGTTAATTTTTGAAAAGATTCTACGGACGGTTGCTTGCTTAACTCCATAAAACATGCATCTCTTTCTTTACATAAATATTTATGTAAAATTTGTATGTCCCTCGTTAAAGCAATTCTTTTTGGTGCGTTCCACTTTCGTTCGGTTAGGGTTCGACGTGCCATTTTGAGTCTAATATTTGCACAAAATTATCCAGATTTGGGATTTCAGTCCCTAATATGTCGTCTTCTAAATATTCTCCCTCAAGGACAGATATGCACTTTTTGATGGTATACCCAATTTTTAACGCTAAGGATGGTATTTTAAATGTATTAGAATCCGTAAATCTTGAAGACTGCATCTCTGAAGAGTTTATATTTAGACGGATGATTTAGATTCTTTAAAGTATTTACGTTTTGATCTAATTCTTTAGCACTCTGAACCAAATACATAAATATTGCATAAAATGTAAAATAGTGTTTAAATTTAGTGTTTAATTCATATGATAAACCTAACATAACATAAATTTAACACTTAACTACAATACCTTATTACTAATGATATTTAGTTGTAAGTACATTTTACTAAGCTAATTTAACCGTATTTGAGCAGATACCCCTAATCATAACTAGTAATAGGCACTTACGGCCAAGACAACCTAGTATTTTGCAGTAACTGCACTTATTAATTATGAATGAAGAATTTCACAAAAAATGAACTCTCAGAAAATATACTTAGTATTTACAAAACAATAGCAATTGATTAAACACTTCAATAAGTTAGGAATCAACTAAACGAAGTTGCTAAACTTTAAACCTCAATTTCTCATTTTGAGCTCAGTTGCAGATACCGCTTCTGTGATTAGCACGGCAGTACAGTTTCTAACATGTCTGTATAAATAAGTTTTGCTAAACATTTAAAAACAGTAGGTGCAAGGTACATAATCTTCAAGATGTTTTGTGTGCCCTCCGTGAATTCTTCTTTTTGGCATAATTATGCATTCTCCTTCTTTTATCGTAGTCCTGTTTCTAAGAAATGTTCCTCTATTTTCTAATTCTTGAATTAATAATTTTCTCTCTTTGGAGTTTTTTTGAAGACTCAATATGAGAGCAACCTCTTTCTCCTGAGAGTGACAGTTATACATGTGTCTCGGAAGTTTAGATTACAGTTTTTGTCAAAATGGACAGAGAAACTTTTTGTCCCATTTCCTTTGAGTCGTCGAAGATACAGCTACAATTTGTAAATAGGGAAAATCTTGTATATTTTCTTGTACATTTTCACAAACTTTATATGTACCTGGAATATTTGTTAGATCTATCAGTGACTCTTCAGTTATAGTTTGTGAACTAGAAGAAATGACTACATTTTCTTGTACATTTTCACGAACTTCAAATGAACCTTGAAGTTTCGTTGGATCTATCGGTGGCTCTTCCTCTGTAATTTTTAAACTTTGATTGTTTGACTTCTCAAATGATGGGTCGATATCAGATGAAAATTCATTGTTGCAAAAAGAACTACATTTTCTTGTACATTTTCACGAACTTCAAATGAACCTTGAAGTTTCGTTGGACCTATCGGTGGCTCTTCCTCTGTAATTTTTAAACTTTGATTATTTGACTTCTCAAATGATGGGTCGAAATGAGACGAAAATTCATTGTTGCTAAAAGAACTAGGTTCGTATAATGTATCTTCTTCTTCGAATATATTTTCCTCGTTCTCTTCTACATAACAAATATCCGTTTAAAATCTTCTTTTCACTTTATTGTATGTATTAGTCAAATCAGAAAATTTCGCATTGTTTTCATCTTGTTTCAGTGTCTGTTGACATGGTGTTAATAACATGTTTGATAAATCAGTAAATGCCAACGGACTTGGTTGATTTATTGTGGGTATTGTACTATTTGGTTTTGATGAAAAGACATAATCTATTGCTGTATTTCTTGTGTCACATAGTTCACGTGGTGTAGGCACTTGAATGTATTTATTGTCTACATTTTAGTTTTCTGTCATGCAAAGTTCTTTTTTTTTTGGAGTTTTCGCAATTTTCTTTTGTTGATATAATTTCCGATTCGTCGGCAAAAGAATTGATAGGTTGCTCGGTACTGCTGGAAACTGGATCAGTATCAGTATTTGTGTTTGTTTCAAGATCTGGTTCACCTCCTAGATTTATTAATTCAACTGTATTTTTAGTCATGTCGATTTCTGATTTATCAATATTACGGAAATAGCAATAGCGGGAATAATAGTCGTCTTCCACTTCACCTGCAAATAATGAAAAATACTTTCAATTGATAAACAGCGTTATGTTTTTAGTAGAAGGTCACAGTAATTGAATTGAATTATTGCTCAGTATGCACTATTGACAAAGTAATTAGTATTATTTTTAGTTTTACAGGATATCCACCGATTAACAGGGGCACTGTTACAATTTTGTAAATTTGAAGAAACAGAAGCAAGATTAACCAGAAAAAAATTATGCATTTGGTCAAAAATAAAACTGAATAAAGAGGCCTATTTGGACCCTTTGCAAAATATATGAATGTTTAAACAAAATCAAAAAGGAAGGACGAGATATATCACATGACAGTGGTCCAATGAATTCAAACATTTTTTAAGAATTTACGTACGTAACTCTATTCAGAATAATGCAGATGTTAAATGAAAATTCAAGGATTATGTTGAAAAAAAATAATGTTGATGATCACTCTCAAGTGACGAAACGTATCAAATATTTAATGCTGCTGGATTAAAACCATATAAAAATAAAATAAAAAATCGTAACACTTGTTATCTGAAAAGTCGAAAACTATGAAATTTATGAAAATTCTCTATAGGTGCCAAAAAAAAATGGTGGCTTTTGTATACTTGTGTTGGTTTTTAACATTTTGTATCAGATTTCGAAGAACTCACATACAATGTAAATTCTTTAAGCGGATTCCAAAAAATATGTATTTTTTAGTCCATTTTTTTAGAAATTGTTATACAGGGTGACCCAAAAATCGCGCACTATCTTAAGGGTACATTTTCTAGGAATGTAATAGTGCTGGAAACTTTAAAAAAGTCTTGGTCCCTCACTCAAGAAACCGAAAACAATTTAAAAGTTAAATAGAAGGTAACATTTTTTAATAAATACCCAACACACTTAACAATAATACGAAATACTTTATTGTAGTAAATATTCAAAATTCTGCTCATTGCACCTTGACATGCGTTGGTTCTGTCACGATGTTTTCATGCACACGCTGGAGCAAATCAAAACTCACGGTAATAGCAGCGGCAACGATTTTGTTCCGCATCTGTGAGTCCTGAAATGCTCCAAGGTCTGCACGAAAACATTATAAGAACCAACGCATGTCTAGGTTCAAATGGGCAGAATTTGTTATACTAAACTATTGCGTATTACTGTTACAGTATGTGAGTATTGCTTTTTTCTTCTTTTAAATTGCATATAGTTCCTTAAGTGATGGATCAAGAATTTTGTAAAAAAATTTTCAGCGCTCTATTACATCCCTACGAAATATACCTTCAAGGTTGTGCGCGACTTTTTGGGACACCCTGTATAACAATTACTTCAAAAAATTAGGATTAAAAATACGTATTTTTTAGAATCCACTTAAAAAGAGTTTTTCCAAATCGGATGCAAACGTTAAAAACCGCCAAAAGTATACAAAATCCACCATAATTTTTTTTGACATTATAGAGATTTTTTGTTAAATTCCCAAATTTTAGTCATAAACAATTTTATGGATAGACTTACTTAGAAATAACTATTTAAATTATAAAATTGTCAAAAAAATACTTAGTTTAATGATGTTTTAAGATGGTCAACGATGACTATCAAAAAATATAAATCACAATTAATATAAGCATTTTGGAAGAAAATAAAATTACACAAACAGATCTGAATTGTATGGACTGTATTCAAATTATGGAAAAATACAATTAATTGTTGTTTTCGACAGCTGTTACGATTTTTTATTTTATTTCTATGTGGCTTTAATTCAGCAGCGTTAAATATTTGACACGTTTCTTCGTTTCAGTGTGATCATCAACATTATACTTTTAATGCAAACCTTGAATTTTTATGTAAAATTTTCATTATTCTGAATAGGGTTACGTACGTAAATTCTTGAGAATTTTTGCAAAGATTTGACCACTCTCACGTGACATTTCTAGTTCCCCCTTTTAATTTTGTGTAAATATTCAAATATAACTTTTTTATAGTCAATCTTATTTCGGTTAGGTCTAATTTACAAAATTTTAACAGTACTCCTGTAAAACTAAAATCAAATACTGATTACTTTAATGTACAATTGAACTACCATAATTCAAGTAGACGTGAAATATATTGTCACGACCCTAATGGGTTCGTCTCAAGGAGGTTACTTGGCTGTGAGAGGTTTCGAGTTTATGAAAAACGAGAATATGATATTCATGATTTTTATTAAAACAATAAAACATAATAACAAATATCAGCAATGAAGAAAAGGACAATCATAAAAACAACAATTGGATGATGTTACTGGAAAACGATCCAAGAGCCATTTTTAAGTTTTGAGTAAACTTAGCTCAAAGTTTTCCTACTTTTAAAAATTTCCTATAATATTTTTTTTAAATTTTATTATGAATTATGATTCACTATTATATCTGATAGTTGGTCCCCAGGTAGCAATGAATAATTTTGAAAAAAAAATATTTTTTTTGACTTTGGCGTTTGGTTCTTTTTTAATTTTACAACAAAGTGGTCTGTGAGGTTTTCCCTCCGGAAATAAAACTTTTAAATGTTTTAAAGAAAAAGCTGTGTTTGAAACTCGCCCTCTTCATGTGTTGATTTTAAAAATATGGAGTATGGTTTATCTTTACTAATTTTTATTACTCTAGCCTTCAACCAGCTGACTTTATTAGATTGTGTATCTATTTTCTTATTAGTAATAAGTTTTTCAATTTCCTCTGTACCTAAAAATTGTTCCTTTTCCATTTCATGAACTATGAATTTACGTTTCCTTGAGCAGGATAGTATAACCTCTTTAAATTCTTGTTGAGTATAAATTCTGATTTGACGTTTCATTCCTCTTTCAACCTCTCCGAAATCAGAATCATTAGGTAAGTAACTGTGCCCAGGAACAAGGTATTTGAAGTAAATATTCTTTAACGATTTGTGTGACTGTAAAACTGTTTGTAAAAATAAAGTAATTTTAATATTCCTATTCTGGCCGCCACAGGAATCAAACCAAAGGATTAGCTCTTCAGTTTCCGGTGAGATATAATTGTCAATCATGTCCTATAAACAGGACGCCACTTCTTGGGCGCCCTTGCCCGTGACGCCTTCTTTCCATAGAAAACAGTAGGGTTTTTTATCCGATCCCCTGTGAATACCTTCATTGTAGACAGAAAGTTGTCTTTTATAGTATATTATATTACTAGGCAATTTTGGCAGTCCAAGTACTTTTCCATATCATAAGTAAGTGTTTCTAATTTACCGTCTTCAGTTGCTTTCTGCAGATCACTTTTCATCGTATCCCTGTCTTCTTTGGCTTTAGCTAAATGTTCGGTATGCGAAACGTTTGTTTCATTCAATAAATCGAGTTGATTCTGATAGTTTTTAATTTTTGCTTGTAATCCGTCACACGTATTACAAGTGTCTTTAACAGGTGGTTTCCTTCTCAGATTAAAGTTCTCATAGAAGATTTTCTTATACGTAGAGAAGGAAACTTTTGGATTGGAATTTCCAAATAAAGGCTGTACATTTTATCAAGTATTAGATAATATGGTAGGTATTTTGCTTCTGTTATACTTCTACAGTAGTGTGAGACGTAAGTGGGGAATAAAGAAATGTGACTAATTACTTTGTTTTTTATTTCGTCTGGTAGTTTTTTATTTACGTTTCCATATTTTCCTCTTTCGTCCTTTATATTCCCCATATTAAATTTTTTAATGCACTGTCAACTCTCTTTGTAGATATTTGCAGTTTTAATGAACATATTTCTGCAAACGATAAGATCGTTGAGATAATAGGTTCTCGTAAATTTTCTTGCATTACTTGCCTTATTTCTTTTCCTTTTAATTCCCTGTTGTTTTACAGTAGCAGCCTATGTAAGCAGTTTGAGTTTCATATGAGCCTAGGGTCCAAAATTTTTCAAAAATTTGTAACCTTACATTGGCTGCTAACTTCTAATCACATTTTGAAGAACAGTTACAATTAAAATCTATAAATTCTTTAGCATTTACCAATTTTCCTTTGACAGTGTAGTGTGTTTGGTTTGAATTCTTCAGTTCTTTTCTGCTTTTGAACGTTTGTCCTGGATATTTGTTTTTCCTACTCTTTTTCGGTCTACCTTTCCAATTTTGTCTCTCCTCGTTTAATTTTTTAGTTATGTCCTTAGTTTCCGAATCCTCACTAGATAAATCACTGGATGAAGTAGTACTACTCATAATTTCATGCTCTTCAGGATTGAAATCACTTCCATAATCCTCAAAGTCTGAAAGGTTTCCTGGATCACTTACATCACCCTAAAAAATTTTTTAAGAAAAGTTGATTACTGCTTACTGCTTACTTTTTTTAAGTGCCTACCACAGTATCATGAAAACTTGTAAAATTATCTTCGTCATTATTCGTTCCCTCTCCATGAAAATCGTTCACTTCATCAGTAGCGGGAATTACCTCCGTCAATTTTTCGGAACTTCGAGTTGGTTCCAAGTTCTTTTCTTTAATGTCGGCGCATATCTAAGAAATAAAGTAAAAATCAAATAAATCCAAACAAAAACGATGTAACTGTAATATATCTAAAAAAGAACCAAGCGCCAGACTCGAAACCTATACTATTATATAAAAAGAATCAAGCCATATTTAAAAAATTAAGCAAATAATAGAGACAAAATAGATAAGGTTTTTTTTATATAATAAGATGTTATTACAAGCAACAGCTACTCAAGCTAAACATGACGTTGTGGTTTTGTTCAGTAAGCATAAGGACTGAGTTTACAAAACATAACCTAAAAATAATGTTTACTAATTTACCTGTTTAATTCCTACCTCCATGTAATTTTGTTGCTTCTTAACATCTACAACATCTCCGAGAATTTGTAATGCCATGGCTAATATTTTTTGCACTCTGCTACACATTGTTCATGAATAATAATCACACACACACAACAACAACACAAGTATTAAAATATTTGAAAAGAACCACAAGCGTATAAATAATATATCTAAAAAAGAACCAAGCGACATACTCTCATGGTCTCTTTTATAGAAAACAGAAAACGATTAATTGGTAGAGTAATTTCATCACTTGGATCTTTTTTTAGTAACAATGTAGTGTTGCTTTAAGTTGCTTGGTACTGCTAACTCAAAATTTTAATTTTGACGCTTGGATTGTTTTCCAGTAACATCATCCAATTATAATAAAATAAAAATAAAAGGGTCTTACCACAATGCCGCCATGTCAGGAGAGGTGTGTCGTACGAGAAGTCTTTTAGTGGACTCCCCCTGTCTACTAATTGGAGCTTATTTATAGTATTGATAAATACCTCATCAGCAGTTTCCATATAAGCAGATCTCTCGTCGTTTGTGTTTTAGCGCGGTTAATAATTGGTAATTAAAATATGAAACCTTATGTAACCTTATATCCTGCACTGCTATTTATTGCATTGAGGTTTAATAAATGTAAAAACTGTAATTTAGGAAGATTATTAGATTTAAATGTTAATTTAATTTTATGAATTATATAGGGAATTATATATATTATATTATTATATGGCTTATATATATTATATTATTATATGGCTCCGTGGTCTAGAGGTAACGTACTTGCCTCGAAACTTCGGGGTCCCGGGTTCGATTCCCGGTCGAGGAACTGGGATTTTTCTGTGAGAGAGATTAATCGTAGTATACTCGGATATTGGGTGTGTGTCCATTATCTCTAAATGTGTAGCCCTCTCCCACACAAGGTCATTCCAGACCTTCAGGGATAAAAGGGGGTTGTAATTTCATGTGGTGTTATTATTATTATTATTATTATTATTTGCCAATGAGTATTGTCCTTTTTTATTTAAGGGAATAAAAATATTCACTTCTTGACACATCTCTCCCACCTGGCAAAGCTGGACCCCAGCTTTAAGTAAATATACGTAATAAAACAAAAAGTTTACACATACCCAAACGTATATGATTAATATTATTATTATTTAGAAGATTTCTGTCTATTCCGTTTTTACGTGTAGATACGTTATCAATTATACTATATTTTATAAACAAATAAAATGTCACATACCAGTATTTATCACACTTATTGTCATAGCACTTTTTGAGTCCGGATCTGTCTTCTTGTCGTTGTGCCGCACTTCACACCGTACCTCAGCATATACACCGCTGTGGTAGTACCGTAGTTGTTTTGCGTTGGTTAACCATTAGCAGTCCTGTCATTTATCGATTAGTTTGTAGCATTATTTTGGTTCGGCGTCCTTGTTGAAGGTTAACTAAAATGCCAGGAAAAAGGTGCGTTTTGTGCCCCATTGGGCGTTTTCACATCTACCGACACCAGCACCGGCACGATCACAGCACGACACCGACACCGACACGACAACGGCAGGAGCTCTTCACATTTAGCCTGCATGCGAGCGGGAATCGGCTGGCGGAGAGTACTTTTTTAAAGTGGTGCAAGTGTGAATAGTGATATGGCAGTAGTCAACAAATTATATTTACTTTATTTATTATACTTACGGCGCAAAAGAAGACGAAGTAGGCGATTGTACTGGGTACATCCTATTATAAAAGTGAGATATTTAGAGGGTGCATATTACACTCTTTTTGAAAAGTTGGCTAATGACCAAAACAAGTTTTATAATTATTTTCGCATGAGTAAAACCACTTTTGATTATATATTAAAAAACTTAACCGATGGAATCCAGAAGGAAGATACTCCATTTAGAATGTGCATACCACCTGAAGAAATGCTAGCAGTGACAATAAGGTAAACAATTTAATTATTAATTTAAAGAAATATTTATGCTTAATATAAGAATGCAGAAACTTAAAATTATAAAACCTTAATTAAAAACAAATCTTAAAAATTAGAAAACAATAATTATAATAATAAGTAAACGTTTATTCGGCAGCTTCATCAAATAGCTGTTGGTATTTATTTGTCCCTGTATAATAGGTTTGTCCTCCGGACGGTTGTTCTTGTTCCAAATGTTGGTTCGAAGGGGAAGGTGAATGGACAATGAAGCTCTGTTGCGAAGAACTTTGGTAGGAGTCTGTGTAGCTAGGCGAAAGCAACGGACGAACATCACCACGCCGTTGTTGGAGTGGTTCTTGTTCCAAATGTTGGTCTGCCATCTGATTCAAAGGGGAAGGTGAATGGACGAAGCTTTGCTGCGAACAACTTTGGTTTAAGTCTGTGTAGCTAGGCGAAGGCAACGGACGAACATCAGCACGCTGTTGGAGAGTTTGTAAACTAGTAGAAATACGTTGATATGGAGTACGTCTTTTTTGTTTAATTTTCTTTATTGTCATTAAAATTTCCATTTGTAAATCCATTAGCTCTGTTTATAGATTCGAACAAGTATGCCCCTGCATTATTTCTGAATTCAACAGTTCCTCCACCTGCAGTTTTTGTTAAAGTTCCCTGAATCCATAAAGCTGCCTCATGCATTAATAATAAAGTATCTTGCTGATAAATTGTAATCTCAATCTCATCATTATTTCTGAACGACTTAACGAATGGGTGGTACGTTCGAGTTTCTTCTCGAATGATAGAATTATCAAAGTGTGGATCTTGGAATAACTGTAGTTTTTCTAACATCGTAACCTAGAGATTTTAAATACAAGATATTTGCTGGTGTTAGAGATGAAGATGTTACTACCTTCCTATTCGAACACTTGGCTGTCACTGAATGATACTGATTTGAAAAGTTATTGTTTAAATACTTTGATGCTATAATTATTAAGCCCATATTTTTTTCAATTCCAACCTTATAATAATTTCCTCGCTTCTAAAATTAACAGGTTCAGAGTTTTGATCCAGTATCTCCAAGGTGATATTATTTATCTCTCGTTTGTTATTTACTGGAAGAAATATTAGATTGCTTGGTTCTATGTCTATAGCATACCCCGGATCTACAGATGGGGCGAATTCGAAAATCGTATGTGATGGTTTATTATTGTAGAACGCTCCTGTGGTAATATTACAGTCTACGTGGATCGTTATAACCTTCACTATCTGTACGGGCGAATCAGGTTGATGTAAAATATCGGGTTTTAACTCACAAGCTGAAAAGCCTAGTAAACTGGCTAAGCTATCACTATGTGTAAAGTTTATCTCAACTTTGCACTGAATTTCACACTTGAGCGTATTATTGTTAGGTTTCAGCGAGAAAAAATCGTTATGGTCTTTTACACCTTTGGCGTTATTTGACTCTGTATATACGCTTCAATATCAATATTTCATAAGATCCAATCGGAATCGAAATTACCTTTTCTTTAGTTCTATGGCCTAATTCCCAATAGTAAAGCTTGTTATTTACACCTTCTTCGATGTTAGGAATACTATTATAGGCGTGAAAACCAATAAGAGCTAATGCGTAATCGTACTGAGGATCCAATTCAATGGGATTATAAAAGTCAATAGAAAGAGTGGCACCTCAACCTCTTATCGTAAATATCTGACACATAATGACTGAAACTTATAGTATATCGTTGTTTTTATAGAGAAACTCTAAGCATAAATGCCCACAATTGATCGTATTGAATTTTTGGTGACTATCATAATTAAATCGTATTTTACATTTATGACCAAAGTAACGTATTAATTCTACTGGAGGTTTAAGCGCACCGAAACTGTCAAAATAAATAACATTGCCATCACATTTCTTATATGCTACCCAATGCATGCCCTTCTTGCATATTGAGATTAATAATGGCACTTTCGTATCTTCTAGGAGTGTGAGGTAAAGAGTCACGCATAAAAACACCTCTGAAATATGGAATTTTCAATTTTTTTAGCATATTTTATCAAATCTACATCAAAGAGTCCCTATTGGGTAGCTTCATTGGAAGTTTTTTTTGTTGTTTTTCAAATAGAGTCCCAATCCCTTCATATATGGTCTCACATATAGCCCCGAACCTTGTTTTCCCAAAGCTATAGACACCATATTTTTATTATGTCTTTCAGTCTCTTCTGCCATTTTCTTAGCGGCATTAACATCCATAACTGCTTTTGTTACTCCCGCAGCTCCTTCTGTTAAGGCGCCTAGTGCGCTCAACCCTGCAAATGTTGGTATTAATGGTAAAAATCCGCCGCTTTTGGGTAGTGGTAACATTCTTCCTTAAATTGTTGTTATTGGGTTTTTTAAATAGTTTTTTGGCATTGCTCATAACCTTTCGGAAACCAACTTGTTTTCGTCATTTTCTATAACCCATCCCTGTCTTTCGCTTAACTTTCATGGCGTTAACAATAGCCCAAGCAGCAGCTTTTTCTTTCCAATTAGCGTTTTTTGGCTTAACTCTTTCCCAGGCACGTTGCTCAAGTTCGTAATCTGCCTTATGACGATCTTGCAATTAGAACTTTTACTATATGCTATATCGTGTTAGCGGCAACTTCGATCAAGATCGTTAATGCCCGGATCGTTCCGCCTTAAGCGTTTTCCCAACTTAGTGCCTTGCCCGCAGTATTGATATCCCGGTAAATTTGCTTCAAACGGCAACTTATTTATCAAGGAATTTACTATTCCACCACCTTGTTTCAACATCAACATCTAGGCTGATAATGAGTAAAAAATAAAAAGAGATTGTATATATAAGCTGTTAACCGTCATCAAAAGCGTGAGTCTACTACGATGCGTCTTCTTAAACAGCAAGTGTCACTCCCTGTGGAGAACTTGGACATTTTTTTCACAACACCCAGTAGTAGAAAAACATGGGTGCTATTCCCTAGTGCGTTAAGGGTGATAATAGCCGGACCTTCCGGTGCTGGGAAAACAAAATTACTTTTAAGTCTTCTCTTCAGTCCTAACGGTTTGTGGTTTGAAAAT
This sequence comes from Rhamnusium bicolor, assembly GCA_029963845.1. Classification (NCBI taxonomy): domain Eukaryota; kingdom Metazoa; phylum Arthropoda; class Insecta; order Coleoptera; family Cerambycidae; genus Rhamnusium; species Rhamnusium bicolor. Next base: position 62,251 of record JANEYF010004168.1, read on the forward strand.
GTATACGTCTATTCTAAATCTCTATATCAGCCTAAATATAAATTGTTGGAGGATGTATTGAAGAAGGTGAAAGGTGTTAATTATTTTCCGTATACAGATAGTGAAAGTATAATAGATCCATCTGAAGCTAAAACTAATTCCATATTCATTTTCGATGATGTGGCTTGCGATAAACAGGATAAAATAAGAGCGTATTTCAGCATGGGTAGACATAAGCTTATCAACTGTTTCTATCTTTGTCAGACCTATACACATATCAGTAAACACCTCGTACGTGATAACTGTAATTGCATTATTTTGTTCAAACAGGACCCCATGAACCTTAAACATGTTTATGATGATCACGTGACCCCCGATATGACTTTGAATAAATTTGAAAAACTGTGTGCTGAATGTTGGAATGACAAGTATGAAGTATTAGTAATAGTTAAAGATTTTGATTTAAATAAGGGGCGCTATCGTAAAGGGTTCGATCAATATATAAGTATTTGATACGTCATACAGCGTTATTACTGTTCTACACGGTTAACAGATACACACCAGTAAAAAGTTGTAGAAAAGCTCTGCCTGCTCCGTACAGACCAGTAAAAAGTTACTACAGATCTGTAGAAAAGCTGTACCTGTACGTACAGATCCGTACAAAAGCTGTACCTGCACCATGCAGACCTATGTAAAAATGAAATATAAGAAAGTATCTCTAGAGAAATATAAAGCAGTCAAGCCACACGCACACGATTTAGAAAAGGATAAGTTACTTAAAAAGAAAATTAATGAAGTGTCAAAGATCATCAGAAGGAAATATTTGGCTTTAAAGCTGGGAAAGGCTGAAGAAGATGAATCTCTTAATCGTTTATTGAAACCAATTGTAGAGCCATTACATGACATTAAAATAAACACATCTAAAAGTACGACGACGACGGTGGGGTCTATAGTAAAACCTGAAGTAGATGAAAAACTCTTCAAACGACAGACACCATCACCACCACCACCAGTTAAATTTCTACGTGATGATGTAATCGGCGAAGTTTTTTCTGAAAGAGGTTCTGAAGAAGAAGAAGAAGTGGCAGCAGCAGATCTGACATTTGATGAAGTTAAAGCACAATATGATGATCTAGTTAAACATCATAAGCCTGTTATAGATGAATACCTGGAACAATTTCCGCCATTATCGAGATATTATATGGAGGGATTTTTCACAAGCAGTGAAAGTTTTGATCAAAATTCTGGCGCTCGTTTTGATTTTTCAACAAATAAATTATTTATAGGCAATAAAGAACTACAAATAGAAGCTAATAATAACATTGTGATCGATAATATATCATATCAGGGTACTAGAGGTTTATATGATTTAATATTTATGAAAAAACCTCAAGGATACAACAATACTGATTTAAAAAATTACAAAGAAATTCTAGAATTAAGCAGTGCTCACGATAATGAAATTTTGAGTATATTATCAGAACTGAAGGAAATAGGTGTTATTACTTAAATATTTGCAACTTTGTTGATTAACAGCATTTACAATATGAGCGTGGACAAGTTCGGTAGGTCTAATATAGACCGCGGTACTCCAAGCAGTAGTAGTGCCCATTTACTTTCACCATATCGACATGGTTTCATTTTCACTGAAGATGGAAATATAGATGTGGAAAATCTAAAACTCAGGAATGTTAAATCACCTACTAATGCCAATGATGTTTGTAATAAAAAATATGTAGACGATAGGCTAACGTCTCTAAATAAGGAGCTTCATAAAATTATTGAAATGTCCTCAAACAATACCATTCGAGAATTAGAACAGAACTATAATAATTACTGATTTTTCAAATAAAATTTCTAACTTAACATCGGATGTAAAGTTCATTTTATTCAACTTGAATAAAATGTCAAACTCTGATCTGCCACTGTAAAACAAATGTCTGAAGTTTATTTAGATATGACCAATTTTAAAAAGTCAGTTAAGTCAGTTCATTGATGACCGCAGCATCATGAAAGCTATGAAATATTCAAAAGAAAAATTTCGGGTGATAAACGAACTGCATAAACCAGCTAGAAAAAACTTCAAACGTAGACGCATCATCATAAAAGGTTTGGATGATCTCTGGCAGATGGATTTTGCTGAAATGGGTAATTATGCTCGGGAAAATAAAAATTTCAAATATATATTAGTGGTAATTGATTGTTTTTTTAAATTTGTCTGGACTAAGCCTATAAAAACCAAATCTGGAGAAGAGGTGACGCAAGCTATCGATGCTATACTCAAATATACTCAAAGATAGCAAACGAATGCCTAAAAATTTACAATCAGATCTGGGTAAAGTTTTATAACGTCCATTTTAAAAATCTAATGAAAAAGTATGGTATTAATCATTATAGTACGTTGAGCGTGAAGGCTGCTATTGTGGAACGCGTTATCAGAACGTTAAAGGAGAAGCTGTATAAATACTTTAGCTTAAACGGTATATACCGATGGATAGACATACTTTCAGAAATAAACGATAATTACAATGAGCAACGTCATCATACGACGGATATGAAACCTTGTGAAATAAACATGAGGAATGAAAAACAAATTTTACGTTCCGCTTATAACCACATTAAGTTGGCAACAGATCATCGAAAATTTAAAGTTGGCGACCTGGTTCGTATTAGTAAAAATAAATACGTATTTGAGAAAGGGTATACGCCTAATTGGACCACCAAATTATTCAAAATCGTTAAGAGTCCACATTACCAACCCGATTACTTACCTCCTGGAAGATTTCCGTGGAAACCCAATCAGCGGTGGTTTTTACGCTGAAGAATTGCAAAAGACCAAACACTTTGACATTTACCTGGTGGAAAAAGTATTGCGCAGGCGCGGCAACAAAGTTTTTGTTAAATGGTTAGGTTTAGATAAGTCTCACAATAGTTGGATAGACGCCAATAAACTCTGAAGTGGGTGTAGCTAACTTATTAGAAAATTATAAATGCTGTATAAGACCGGCAGTATCTCGATAGACATCGATCACACCTAGTCCTACATTTTCTGAAGATTTCGATCATTGGCAGGAAGTTGATTGATTTACCGAACAGTATACAGTTGCGATTCAAAATGATGAAAAGTACATTTTCGAAAGCACCTTCGCAATGAAAAGTTCTACATATAAAATAAAAGTTGGATTTAGTGGTGCAAGAAACACTGTTCCAGCTGTAAAAATATTAATGGCCGCTAATGAGCTAGACAATAAAGCTCATAACATTTCCTTTGATGTTGAAGAATGGTATGATTTTACTACTTACCTTAAACAATTTTCCAACAACTACTTCGATGTTGATAGTGGATTGGGCGAGGGGAAGGCGGGTGAGGTGAAACAATTTTCGTTTTCAAATTACATTATCTCCACATCGACATTTATGGGTAATAAGATGTTGAAAGTGGCTAATGGTTCTGTTACGTTTTATATATGTGAAAATACTGTGCGTGAATTTATCAACATTAGCGGACTTATCAATTTAAATATGAATGTACTAAATAACTTAGATTTTGCTGTTTTACAATAACCTTTTGAACGTTACTAATAACATGTAAATCTAATTATGAACTATGTTCATACATATAATGTAATGCTAAATTTATGTGAGTTATTACCACATTCTATTCAAATGCATTGTATTCGTGAATGTTTATATTTTAATAGAGATAAGGTTTTGAATGATTTAGACAGAAAAATGTTTTTATTAAATGCTTGAATAAATATTTTCAAATATATACCATCTTATTATTTACCACATTTCAGTAGTTATTTGGTGGGTATAGAAAATGGACGAGCAGTATGAAAAAAGGTTAAAAACATTTGAAAATTGGTCATCTGAATTTTCAAAGTTCGAAATTGCAATAGCCGGTTTCAGTTATACCGGGCAAGATTATATAGTTAAATGTCCAATATGTGAAATTGAATTGTGTCGATGGTGCGAAGGTGATGACCCTACGGCGGATTACCTGAGATGGAGTCCTGACTGCTCGGTTTTTTTTAGTGATGACGATTCATTATATATTATGAGAAAAAAGAAAGCCGCTTTACGGAGATAAAATAACTTTAGAGAGTCGTATGAGGACATTTGAGGATTGGCCCCCGCAGATGCATCAAAAACCAAAAGAATTAGCTGAGGCGGGTTTCTACTATACCGGCAGAGGGGATCAAGTTTTATGTTTTCACTGTGGTCTAGGACCACAAAACTGGAGCTCTGGAGATAATAATGCATGGGAACAGCACGCCCTCTTAAATTAAATGTGAATTTCATCAACTTAAGAATGAAAAAAGATGTGTCATCATTGTCAGTAAAACAAAACCCCCTATTATCAGTAGAGGATGTGGAAGTTGAAGTTGAACAGGTTGAATCTTGCAGTGACAAACTATTGTGTAAAATTTGTTTAGAAAATGAATCTTGTGTGGTATTTATGCCCTGCAAACATATGGTTTGCTGTAGTGATTGTTCAGTTAATTTTGATAAATGTATTATATGTAGGCGAAAAATCGATTCCTTTTTGAAAATATTTATATCATGAATAATATATGATTGTCAAGTGTTTTATTTTTAATAAATACCTAGAAATAAAACCCAGAGAGTAAAGTTTTATAATTTTTTTTATTTTAAACATAAGAAAAATACACATAATTTTTATTTTAGCACATACGGAAGAGCTGCAATAACTTAATATAAAAATAGAACTATTTATAATAAGCACATTCTATTTTAGGTTGATTTTTACATATTGCAATGTAAGCTAATAAACTAAGCTTTTTTGGATTGTAGGGTTTATATATATTACGTAAGCGTGTAACGCATTTTATAAACCGATCAACTCTTATTATTCTTCACGCTCACCAATATATATACCTACTTTACACACAGTCATATCAAACTATTTTAAGATGTTAAATACAAAATTTTCATAGTTACAAGCAAATTTTCCAATAGAAATTTCATTAATATCTTCAGTTTTGTAGAAAAAATGTGATGTATGAGTTTTCATTGTATATGGTGGATGGTCTGAGTTTTCCACATAAATGTCAATATCATCATATCCTATGGTTCTATCAAGTAAATTGCGGCAAAACTGCCGGCAGTACAACATTTTTTACCCATCGTTTTTCCTGTCAATGTTAATACTTCAAGCGCGACTTTAAACTGCATCTTTTTCGATTCGCTAAGAAGATGTATAAAAAATGACCCTCTGATATAATTGATATGATGCGGCAGTAATTCCATGTTTGTCTCACGTTCTAACTAAAAACATATAATTTATTCTAGCATAAGTGAGTAGTGACCCCAAGGTAATGTATCTGTTGATCCAGAATTAAATATCTTTTATCATCGAAAGGACTCAAAGCAATTTTAGTTTGCTGAACCGAGTAGACTTTATGTAAATGTGATTGGATGATTCTTTGAGTTCGGTATAGTTCGGTTTTAGTTTCCAGGTAGTTCTTATAGTCATCGAAGGAAATTTTATTTTTTTACAATATTAGTTTTTACCCCTTTAGATTTTTTTATGTCATCTATTTTCGAACGTAACCCCACGAAATGTGTCATTATGGTGCCGGAGCATTCATCCTTCATTAGCCCAGGTACTTTTTTATTAACTAAAAGGGATATTATACCGATTGTTGGGCGGATAGTCGCTAGTATTAAATTTAGCAATGTTTTCTTTTATAATTTACACATAAACATCACATTTCACCTCATATATTAAACTATCTGTATCGGTATAAAGCAACTTACAACCAAATGTATCTAACATAAAATTATAGTGAAAATCGAATACGCAAGTTTTTTGATATATCTAAAATACATAAACCGATATACAGGGGCTTGTTGAAAAAAATTTCAGACTTATTTAATTCAATAGTTACTAAATTCTCATCAAATATAGTACGACTATGAAAATTCGGGCTAGCGATGTAATTTTTAGCTCCGTATCGACCCTCTCATTTCGACACCAATTTTACAAGCCGATGCTTACGGATATTTTCCATGGTCGTTCCAAAAACCGCATTAATCAGTAACTTATATAGATTCTTTTCAAATTAATTTTTCGAACTGGCGCGAAATTTTGTGTTCAAGTCGATATATTTCTTTAACCAGGGTGATTGATTAAATTTTAATATTCTATGAATTTTTACCAATTTTAACCCATGGGCTATAGCTTGCTTCAAATTTCGATAATGAATGACGTATCTAGTTTTATTGTGTAAAGTTGTCATTAATTTGGCTAATTTTTGATCCTGGGGGCACTAGATGTTCCGGACAGAATGGTATGTCTTTATGTTTGTCATGTAAGTGTTCGGGGTACTCTAAATCAACCTCGAGAACGTAACCTTCTGGCGATTCGTTGAATACTTTGGAAACGTCAAAATTTTCGATATTTTCAACCCACTTAAACCCACCAAAGGGCAAGAACTGTTCCATAGGTTACTAATATCGAGATATAGTAGGTAATTACTCACTTTTGATGATCATAATCTGACATAAATTTATTATTGGCCGTGGCATACCTGTTGACGTGGTGTAACCCCGAATACCACGCTCAATAAACAAGAGCATGTCAACGTCTTGTAAAAGTTCTAGCTCCACCTGGGTATACTTCAACATACAGTCCCAAGTATACCCAGGTAGTGTATAATAATATGCAGGATCCAAATGATAAATATTTAAACATTTTTGTCTGAAATTTTCCAAAATATCTGTCAATAAAAGTACGTCAGTTTTCAAATATAAGTGAATATTCACCTAGTGTTTTAATATTAAATTTTTCCCAAACATTCCGAGCATGTTGGTAGTCTTCATCGCTTATATTAGTCATTTAATTTATTGTAAAAATGTTCTTTTGTTGGTAACTCAGTTTCAGATAATTTTTCCACAGAATCTATATAGTCATATGGAAATACTCCTTTTCTCATAAGCATATTAAAATTTTCACTATCTAAATTACTAAATTCTTTTTGTAAATTAGTTAATTCCCCTTTTGTTAAGTATGAGGATAGCTTATCCAATGATGCTGCCATAAATCGGAAAGAATCGATGAACCGAAACTTTATTGTCAAACCTTCAACACTTCTTGTGAACGAAAAATACATATCGTTCACAAGAAGTGTTGAAGGTTTGACAATAAAGTTTCGGTTCATCGATTCTTTTCCGATTTATGGCAGCATCATTGGATAAGCTATCCTCATACTTAACAAAAGGGGAATTAACTAATTTACAAAAAGAATTTAGTAATTTAGATAGTGAAAATTTTAATATGCTTATGAGAAAAGGAGTATTTCCATATGACTATATAGATTCTCTGGAAAAATTATCTGAAACTGAGTTACCAACAAAAGAACATTTTTACAATAAATTAAATGACTCTAATATAAGCGATGAAGACTACCAACATGCTCGGAATGTTTGGGAAAAATTTAATATTAAAACACTAGGTGAATATTCAGACTTATATTTGAAAACTGACGTACTTTTATTGACAGATATTTTGGAAAATTTCAGACAAAAAATGTTTAAATATTTATCATTTGGATCCTGCATATTATTATACACTACCTGGGTATACTTGGGACTGTATGTTGAAGTATACCCAGGTGGAGCTAGAACTTTTACAAGACGTTGACATGCTCTTGTTTATTGAGCGTGGTATTCGGGGTTACACCACGTCAACAGGTATGCCACGGCCAATAATAAATGTATGTCAGATTATGATCAACAAAAGTGAGTAATTACCTACTATATCTCGATATTAGTAACCTATGGAACAGTTCTTGCCCTTTGGTGGGTTTAAGTGGGTTGAAAATATCGAAAATTTTGACGTTTCCAAAGTATTCAACGAATCGCCAGAAGGTTACGTTCTCGAGGTTGATTTAGAGTACCCCGAACACTTACATGACAAACATAAAGACATACCATTCTGTCCGGAACATCTAGTGCCCCCAGGATCAAAATTAGCCAAATTAATGACAACTTTACACAATAAAACTAGATACGTCATTCATTATCGAAATTTGAAGCAAGCTATAGCCCATGGGTTAAAATTGGTAAAAATTCATAGAATATTAAAATTTAATCAATCACCCTGGTTAAAGAAATATATCGACTTGAACACAAAATTTCGCGCCAGTTCGAAAAATTAATTTGAAAAGAATCTATATAAGTTACTGATTAATGCGGTTTTTGGAACGACCATGGAAAATATCCGTAAGCATCGGCTTGTAAAATTGGTGTCGAAATGAGAGGGTCGATACGGAGCTAAAAATTACATCGCTAGCCCGAATTTTCATAGTCGTACTATATTTGATGAGAATTTAGTAACTATTGAATTAAATAAGTCTGAAATTTTTTCAACAAGCCCCTGTATATCGGTTTATGTATTTTAGATATATCAAAAACTTGCGTATTCGATTTTCACTATAATTTTATGTTAGATACATTTGGTTGTAAGTTGCTTTATACCGATACAGATAGTTTAATATATGAGGTGAAATGTGATGTTTATGTGTAAATTATAAAAGAAAACATTGCTAAATTTAATACTAGCGACTATCCGCCCAACAACCGGTATAATATCCCTTTAGTTAATAAAAAAGTACCTGGGCTAATGAAGGATGAATGCTCCGGCACCATAATGACACATTTCGTGGGGTTACGTTCGAAAATAGATGACATAAAAAAAATCTAAAGGGGTAAAAACTAATATTGTAAAAAATAAAATTTCCTTCGATGACTATAAGAACTACCTGGAAACTAAAACCGAACTATACTGAACTCAAAGAATCATCCAATCACATTTACATAAAGTCTACTCGGTTCAGCAAACTAAAATTGCTTTGAGTCCTTTCGATGATAAAAGATATTTAATTCTGGATCAACAGATACATTACCTTGGGGTCACTACTCACTTATGCTAGAATAAATTATATGTTTTTAGTTAGAACGTGAGACAAACATGGAATTACTGCCGCATCATATCAATTATATCAGAGGGTCATTTTTTATACATCTTCTTAGCGAATCGAAAAAGATGCAGTTTAAAGTCGCGCTTGAAGTATTAACATTGACAGGAAAAACGATGGGTAAAAAATGTTGTACTGCCGGCAGTTTTGCCGCAATTTACTTGATAGAACCATAGGATATGATGATATTGACATTTATGTGGAAAACTCAGACCATCCATCATATACAATGAAAACTCATACATCACATTTTTTCTACAAAACTGAAGATATTAATGAAATTTCTATTGGAAAATTTGCTTGTAACTATGAAAATTTTGTATTTAACATCTTAAAATAGTTTGATATGACTGTGTGTAAAGTAGGTATATATATTTTGTTGGTAACTCAGTTTCAGATAATTTTTCCACAGAATCTATATAGTCATATGGAAATACTCCTTTTCTCATAAGCATATTAAAATTTTCACTATCTAAATTACTAAATTCTTTTTGTAAATTAGTTAATTCCCCATTTGTTAAGTATGAGGACAGCTTATCCAATGATGCTGCCATAAATCGGAAAGAATCGATGAACCGAAACTTTATTGTCAAACCTTCAACACTTCTTGTGAACGATATGTATTTTTCGTTATTGATCGGTAATAATGAGATCTGACTAGTTTTTGCAAGATCTTTGATAAGAAAATGAGCGTCATATCCATTTAAATTATGAAAAATGATCGGTACTGTAAATGATTTCTTAAAATTTAGGTTGCAAGCTTCGTGCGCGGGACTGCGATATTTACCCGTAAAGTGGCAGTGGTCATGAACTTTTTTATCATTCAGCTTAAACGATTTTTCTCAAATATGGCAATGGGTGGATATTGAAAAATCCCTTTGTTGCAATTCCGAAATGTTCATTGGCACGATAGTTTTTAGTTTTAATTCAATCAATTCACCGATATTCTCTAATTGTTTTGAAAACCACTCTATACAGTTAATACTACGATTGCTACAATAATATGATAAGCTGTCATCATATGAACATTTAAAATATAATCCCGCACTGAAAGCAGTATGTTTTTGATATTTTAAAGTTTTAGTTTGACTAATTTCGGAAAATGGTTCTGCATTGATTCGAAATCGCAGTACAATTCGAACGGTACAGGCTCTTTATAATTATAATTTTTGAACCTTAACATTTTTTCCGTTGGGAATGATATTTTACATTTATTAACATTTTTACAATCTACTGTATTTAATTTTACTTCACTAGAAAGATAATTTAAACATATATCACAAATGTACAGTTTCCCATGGCTTTTTACTCATTTGTTTAGACATAAGTTTGGAAAGGTCTTTTATCCAACAGAAATGATACTTTATTTCAACATCGGAAGCATCGGCATCATTACTTTTTCGCGCTCATCTGTATATTTATTTTGAATAATTAATAAGTTTACATGTTTCTCTAACTTAGTTTTAGTTAAACGAGCTGGTACTGTATGAAAATTCTTCCCAAACAATTTTAGCATATAAACATTAACAGAAATATTATTTTGTTTTTAAAATGTTTGAATTTGAGATAGTGACATTGGAAGTTCAATATTTTTTAAATCCAAAATTTTCGAGTATTGAGGGTATGATGATACTCTATCTGAATGACGGTCGGCGGGATACAAAGCCGAAACTATCGCCCAAGCAAAGCATGCATCATCATAATTTTTATGTTGATGCACGCCTGCTTACAAGCAATCACCGCCGGTAGTCTAATGAACGATGAGCCGTTACCCATTTCAACTACATTAATATTTATTTCTAAACTATTTATTTTTTGTAGTGCAAATCCTGAGTCTTTTTCTTGAAACTCTTCCAATTTATTCAAAATTTTATCTATAATATGCTCCAGAAACCATAACTTTAAATCTTACTGATATCAATTGAGACATTTGTAGTGTTAAAATATTTAAATTCAGTAATTTCCTTTTCAATTATAGGATTTGCCTTAATAAACTGACCACAAAATACAGTTTACTTTTATTGTTGGAAATGATTTAAGAATGTTATTTATTCGAGACTTGAAGAGACAGAAAGCATCTTTAAGAAAATGAATAGCGTCTTTATGTTTTAAATTAATTATTAAATCTGAACGTATGCGACCTGCAAATACTGAATTTACATCCACCCATTTAACTCTGGAACTTCTGATTACTTTACCCCCAACCCCTGCCCAACATGCCCTAAATTTTTTAACAAAGCTTTAATTCTTTTTAAATGTCCGATATTTGTATGGATTTTTCTCTGAACTCTAATAGAATTGCGATTATGTAATGTCCGGTTGAGCAAACTTAAATGTCGTCCCACTAATTTTAACCACTTTCCCTTATCTAAAATGTTTTTACTTTCGCTTAATATTTTTTTAACACAATCAAATTTGTTCACAATTTCATCACTCAAATTACATATATCCATTATCAAATTTTATCTAATAATATAATACACTTCTTGCAAACTTGTATGCTTGAAAGTTCCTATTCTAATGATGTGGTAAACTTCGGTCGCACCTTTATAAATAATTGCTTTAAATTTTCGTTATATATTAAATAAATAGAAATGTTTACTGTTACTGGCAAATGATTGGGGTAAATTGCATCGTTATAAAAAAATGCGTGGTTTTCAACAAATATTCGAGTTTTAAAATATTTTCTACAAATAATACATTTATACATACTAAGTTATTGCGCCTCTTTATTGTGTGGAGGATTCGCCTTCGCCGATAGCCCCATCACCTCTTACGATTGTTGCGAATCAATTAAAATTAAAAGAAAAAATAGCGCTTAGTAAAAAAATTATCAAAATGCATGAAAATTTATTTACATGCACCGCTTGGAGGACAATTTTCGTTTTCAATAAATTTGAATGATGTTCCTAATGACGGTTTATTCACGTCTTTCAACCCTTCGAATACCAGACAATATTTCCCTGATGTAAAATTTTCTAAGTCGTCTCTCATTACAAGTGTCATCCGTTGCGGCAAAAAAGTAATCCTATCTTCGAATTCTAATAATATTGTTTCACCAAATTTCGTTTTTACCAATTTAGCTAAAAATATCGGTACCGGTACATTTATTGGAAATTTCGCCAGCTTAATGTTGGGTTTGGTCTTTAAGACAGACACACTATTAAATTTTCTTAAATCCATCTAAAAATGTTTATACATGTTTGGGAATGAATTACAAGAAAGAAATGAATAGAACTTACGTTTTTTTTACAAACACACACTTGCTGTGAACTAACTTGATGTGAAGACTTGAATATAGTGTAAAATGGTCTCGGTTTATGCTTTTATATTGTTACGTACCTGGCTGTCCCACAGCCACATACGCACGCTAGGGGTGTAGCAGATGGTATTAAAAGAAGTTGAAACAAAGGTTACAAAAATAAAACATTTATTTAAATAGGCAACAATTGAAAAAAGGTTTAACTTAATTAGAAATGATTACATAAACTACTTACATTAACACTACCAGTTGGCCCATGGCTGGGGAGATTTGCCAAGCTCTCATTTTTATTTTTTGTGTCACTTCTCTTGTCACCAAAAACTCACTAACTCTACTCTCTATTCTTTTACCCTTCTTTCCTATTCAGCACTCGTGGCTGACCTTAATTAGGCAATCCCCAATGTACCAATTTTCTATTGTTTATCTTTTAGATTTTAAACAATAAATGTAGACTCTGCTATTTTAATAAACTGTGCCAAATGTTAACAATGTTATTTTATTTTAAATGGATTAATAATAAACAAAATTAATTAATGTAATTGAATATTGATTTCTAGCTTTTAGTTAATAATATTTAAAATTGAATAATTAAAATGAATAATAATTTCTGGCTTTTGACATATCTCCCCGGCCTGTTGAAAGCTGGCCCCCAGCTTTGCTAACGATTAAAATTTGCTATTTCAGCTGAAATAGAACAAAACTACATGTATAAAAAAATCCAATTCAATATAAAAAATAATAAAAAAAAGAATTTACCAACATATTTCCTAAACTAAGATGATAGTGCCCTAACATCATAAAAAATTACTCTAATTTTTGAAACAAAATTATTATTCTAAATTATTATCTAAACACATCATTTTATGTATTCCCTACTAAACTACTATGCCCTGATCTGATAAAAAAAACAAGATTATAAGTCTTTCGAGCACAATTATAAGTCTTTCGAGCACACGCGAACTTATGGGCAGAGTCCGGCACTGTTCGTTGGCTGTCAAGCGTCAAGCCTATGACGACCTGTTGACTTCCATCTAACCTTCAAGTGTTTTGCTGGTACTGAATTTTCTGGAAATTGGTATTAAATTTCATAAATTCAGCATTATTTCAATAGGCGATGTCTGGAACTGGAACTGAGGCGTGCATTACTTATTTTATTTTCAGTGATTCGGTGTAGTGACAATGTGAATTGTGACCTCTGTATAAGGTATGTATTTTGAACTGCTTTTTCCTTTTAGTCATTTGTTAAAAGACGTGCTGTCCTATATGTATAATAGAACTGAACAGGGGTAAATTAAACACCCCTTGTTTAATATAATCATTCAGCCCCCTAGGCGTGGCCCCCATAGTGTCTTGTCCAGATGTCTCCATGGGTACTTTTCAATGGTTTCTTATTGGTTATTGTCCATCTCCTAAGATACATATGTTCTTGTTTTGTCCATCGCTTTTAAATAGCTTAATTGACTAATAAATTAATTTTGTTTGTTTCTAGGCATGCTTTGCAACATTCCTGGTAGATGGTCACAACGAACACTGAAATATCAATGTCTTGACTTATTTTTAGTCTTATCATCGGGATAGATGGTGATGCTGTCTGCTGTACCACCAAGGAGCCATTGGTTGGGATTGAGCCATTTGTGCCTTTTGCCCTTCTGCTCTTCCTGAATGTGTGCTCGAGGAATCATGAAAAAAACACACAGGATCAGTAAGTATCTACTAACTACCTATAACCTAACCTTTTTCAACTAGCTAGCAAATTTTCCCTAATATACTTAAGAAACTTTTAAAATTTCCCTTATGGCAATACACTAAAATGTCTATAGCAAGTTACACATATGCTGCTTTAGAAAAAGTAAAATTATAAAATTAAATTGCTTAATACAGTACTGTTAAATATTGGGTATACCCTGTCTCGACCTATTCACTTAAAACATTTTCTTTCTATATGTATAGCGCTACTATCTTTAAGTCTTTGTTTTCCCTTGCACATTTCTTCAACTAATATTTCTACGATCTCATTTCAAATTATTTTAATCTCTAATTCTTTTTTCTTATTTTCATTTCAACCATTTTCATACTGACTTTAAGTTATTCTCATAAACCTTTGCATTTTGCTAAATATCTCATTATATTCATCTTTTAACAACTTTCATACTACCTCAAAATTATTCTTATAAACTTTTCGCTAAGTGTCTTCTCCTATCTGTATTCCACTAAATTTACTTTAGTACTAAACATGGACTTTTCTCTATATTGATCTATGATAAAAAATATTCAACTTAATATGCCATTTGGTAAATGACTTGTTGAGGCAATTTCCACAATTTTTGTTTTAAATATGGGCTTTTTCCTCTATCAAATAAATTTTAACTTTACGTGCCTTCATGTAACTGTCTAATTTTTTCTTTATATTTTGTTAAAAAATTCTATATATTTGTAAAATTGTAATCAAAATTGTAAAAAAAATAACAAATTTGAAAAATGATTTGTTTAAAAGAAGAAAATTATATCTATCATCACTTTACCACGGGTGGTGGAACTGTAGTTTTATGTTTACCGGTATGCATTAGGCGTCTTAAATTAATTTTGCTTGGATAAAGACTGCATCAGGAAGTTAGCTATTTACTCTGTCATTCATCTAGCGGCAATCTACTGGCCACTAGATTAAATCACCTAGCAACATCACCTCGTTACCTAACAACTGACCTTACCCAATTGGTACTTTTTTAAAGGAGAAAAAAAAATTTTATTGTCCACCCGCTTCGGTACTAGGGCCTTCGCCCCTGTCGACCTCGATTTCCTGCAGGACGCATTCCAAACTTTGTCCTGGGGCAAGTGAATCGAGGTTCAAGTTGCCAATGTCGCCCCTATAGGGTCTCTCAGAAGGAGAGGCAGATTATTGATGAACAGATTGGGGAAATGCTTGAAAG
The DNA here is from genome assembly GCA_029963845.1 of Rhamnusium bicolor. NCBI lineage: Eukaryota > Metazoa > Arthropoda > Insecta > Coleoptera > Cerambycidae > Rhamnusium > Rhamnusium bicolor. The sequence goes on from JANEYF010004168.1 coordinate 77,424, forward strand.
CAACGTGATTAGGCCCAGCCACTCACCATGGGCCAGCCCAGTGGTGTTAGTCAAGAAAAAAGATGGATCCACAAGGTTTTGTGTCGATTATAGGAAATTAAATAACATCACAAAAAAGTCTACTTATCCTATTCCGAACATCGACGATATTCTGACGTATTTGGGCGATTCTAGGTACTTCACTACACTGGATATGTTCAGTGGCTATTGGCAGGTAGAGGTGGAGGAGAAGTCCAAGGAATATACAGCATTTGTTGCACAAGGACATGGCCTCTATGAATTCAATGTCTTGAGCTTTGGCCTCTGCAATGCTCCCGCTACCTTCCAACACTTGGCCGATAAAGTATTTGAAGGCATGAAGTGGAAGGATGTCCTGGTGTATCTAGATGATATTGTGGTGTTCTCCAGAACATGGGAGGAACACCTGAAAAAATTACAGAAAGTTTTTCAGCGTTTGAGAGGGGCAGGACTCACGTTAAAGCCGAGCAAGTGTATCTACGCAAAGCCGGAGGTGAAATTGCTAGGGCACGTTGTGAGTAAAGAAGGCATAGCCCCAGATGAAAGGAAACTTCAGGCAATTAAGGATTTTCCAAAACCTAAAACGGTGAAACAAATACAAAGTTTCGTGGGGTTGTGCAACTACTATCGAAAGTTTATAAAAAAATTTTTCTATTATCGCTAGGCCTCTACATATGGCCGTGAAAAAGGACACTGGATTCTTGTGGGGTCCCGAACAGCAGGAGTCTTTCGAAACTCTGAAGAAAAAATTAACAACTGCCCCAGTTTTACAGCATTTCAACCCGAATAAGGGTTGCGAGCTGAGAGTGGACGCGTGTACAATAGGAATAGGATCGATACTTTTACAGGAGGGAGAGGACGGCCAGCAACACCCTGTGGCGTACGTAAGCAGAAGCCTCTCAAAAGCAGAAAAAAATTATACAATTACAGAACTCGAGGGCTTAGCAGCAATCTGGTCACTAGGGTATATGCGACATCTCATCTATGGTAGACCTGTAAAAATCGTCAGCGACCACCATGCCCTGTGCTGGATTAGGTCGCTGAAAGACCCAACAGGCAGACTGGCAAGGTGGTCACTACGACTGTCAGAGTTTGACTACACAATTGTGCACAAAAATGGGACGGCACACGCTGATGCCGACTCATTATCCCGAAACCCTGTTTTGGAAGCGGGAGAGAGCACGAAGAATATAGACGACATACCTACGTTCCTATCCACAGAGCAGCAATCAGATCCTTTAGTAGGAGAGTTGATGCATGCAGTGGAGAACCCTGACGACGTCCCAATGGGCACTGCAAGAAGGGCGAAAAATTTCCGAATGGTCAATGGGGTGCTTTACAAGGTGAACCCATCAGCAGAAGGGCGGGAATTGCTATTGGTGATCCCTGCACACCTACGAGAGGAGATCCTGTACTCCAATCATTCTGAACCTCTTGCAGGCCATCTGGGCATAGCTAAAACATTGAACAAAATTAAAACGAGATATTATTGGGAGAACATGCAAAAGGATGTAGAAAAATTCATAAAAGGTTGCACGGACTGCCAAGCAAGGAAGGGCCAGCAAAATGAGAAACCTGTTGGGCTGCTACAACCAATACAGGTAGGAACCCCATTTGAAAGGGTAGGTATTGATATTCTAGGCCCATTTCGGCGGAGTCGAAATGGGAAAACGGTGATAATAGTGGCCACCGACTATACCACTCGTTGGGTGGAAACGGAAGCCTTAGCCTCCGGGAAGGCCAAACCAGTTGCCAAGTTTATCTTGGAAAAGATTATAGCCCGCCATGGATCCCCGAGGTACTTGTTAAGCGATCGAGGACAGACCTTCCGCTCGGAGTTGGTAAGGGAACTGCTTAGGTGCATGGGGACCTACAATCAGTATACCACCGCGTATCATCCCAGTTGCAACGGGTTGACCGAGAGGTTTAATAAAACCCTTGCAAATATGTTGTCCATGTACACAAACACACAACAGACAGACTGGGATGAATACCTCCCCCATGTGACTTTTGCATACAATACCACTCGGCAAGATACCACAAAATTCTCCCCATTTATGTTGGTCTATGCAAGAGAGGCTATACAGCCCACGGAAGCCAACTTGCTGGAGACATGCAACTCCGCGGATGCGCGCGAAATAAGGGAGCGAGCCCTAGCCGTAAGAAACCTAGCTGTGGAGAATATACAAAAAAGGCAGGGAATCGACAAAGTGCGACATGATGGTAAACATCGGCATTTGGAATTTGAAAAGGGGGATCAGGTAAAGGTTTTTACACCAGTGCGTAAAGTAGGTGGAAGCGAGAAATTGCTACTTCGTTGGTTTGGGCCTTACTATATTCTGGATAGAAAGAGTGACGTCGATTATCTAGTCCAGAAGGGGCCAACCAAGAAGTCAAAAGCCGAAGTAGTGCATGTTAGCCGCATCCTGCCTTACCATGACCCCTGGACCCCAATTCCGGTCCCAAAGGACACAGACGGAAGGTAGAAAATACATATATATATATATATATATATATATATATATATATATATATATATATATATATATATATATATATATATATATATATATATATATATATATATATATTTTTTTTTTTTGCTATAGTTAAGGTTGATAAAAGTTAAGTGGGTAAGGCAAAAGGAGACATAGTACTAACTTACTTTTCTATATACAGGTGGACCACTGTTGGACTGGGTACTTGCCATGAGGGCCACATGGAAGTAACGGCAGGGGCTTTCTGGAGGAAACTCCCATCAACGGTGACCTATGAAGCAACCATCCCCCTAATCTATGAGACGACATGGCAGGACAGCGAGGTAAGAGGTGGTTCACCATTTAAGGGGGCTTGTGGCGGTACTAATGGTAATAGTCCCCAGTGTGTAATAATCAGGGGCCTAAAAGAATTAAAACGTAATTTCAAACAGGAATTTGAGTCTCTCGCTCGTAGCTGGAGCACCACTTATTTACAAAATTGCTCGGAGCATAAAAGGCAAAGAAGGGCATTGGACTTTCTGGGAGAAGGGTTATCATGGTGTTGTGGGGTTGCCACTCAACACAAGTTAGATTCCTTGACGATGGACGAACAAAATTTAAGACAGCAGTTATCAAAATTAAGTAGTGGAATGTCTAACACTTTTTCAACAATAACTAAGAATTCAGAAAAGTTCGCGGAATACGAGAAATCAATTGCGGGTGCATTGAAATCCACCGAGGATAGGATACATAAATTAGAATCCTATACTGGGGAGGTAATGAATAATGTTAACGAGTTCGAGAAAGAGGAGAAAAGCTTCCTCTTGGCGATTTTAAATAATCAATTTGAAAATTTAAGGCATATCATTGATGTTACGCGAGCACTCAAGCGTCAAGGGATAATCAACTCGTGTCGGCAGCACCAAATACCCATTTCTATATTAGACCCAGCAGTCTTACGGCATGATTTGGAAAAGCTAGAAGGCGAATTATGGAAACTAGGCCAAAATTTGGCAATTCCTCTTTGGGACTTATCAAAGCTATACCAAATCCCTATATGTGATTGTGGTTTTAACAAGGATAAGCTCTTTATTAACATCCGTGTTCCTATCACAAAGAGAAAGCAGTCTTGGGAACTGCTAGAATTAATAACAACACCATTCGCTTGGCATAATCAAACAACATAATAAAACATGAACCGTTGTTTCTAGCAGTTTCAAGTTACCCGCTAGGTTCCAAATCACGCTTAAGACAAATTTCAGGGTCAGGGTTGCGCCATTGCCAACCATTTAAAGATAGATTATGTTACTTACCCCGATTCTCTGCAGACACAACACAGGGACCAGGATGTGCGGAAAAATTATATAATGGGGCCACTGTTGAGGAAATAAACCAGAACTGCCCAATGAGTTGCCATAAGTCTACTGCCACGGTAATCGCCGAGATTGCCGAGGAGACTTATGTGATTACCCATCCTAAAAATTTAACACAATTAGTATGTCAAAATTCAACACGTACATTGCATGAATCAGCTTATGCAATGCCAGGTTCTATAAAATTGTACCTACCATGCAACTGTGAATTGGTGATGGAGGGGGAGGTCTTAATACCAAAAAGGTTTCCCTGTCCTGAACTACTTTCCTTGGAGTCCTCAGTGACCCATATAATTCCAGCGGCCTGGTCCACTTTGAAATCATTCGTGCTGAAACCAAATAATCAGGATAATTTACCTAAATTTTTAAAGCCTGAAGACTGTCTTAATACTAACTGGACTTTAGAAATTCCCCATTTGAATCTAACCTCAGCAAAAGATAATATAAAAGAAATTTTGGAAAGCGTTGAATCAAATGTAAAATTTTCATATGCAGACGGATATGGTCAACATGGGGATACGTTATTTTTTATTTGGAATTGTATATTGTCTATAGTTGTAGGCTATATGTTCCTTGGTGGAAGGCAAAACGTAGCAGGCATAGTGGGCCTTGCAGCTCCAGCACGTGGCGAGACAAAGAGACAAATAGAACATGACATTTTCTTTGCATCTTTATGCACAGGGCTTATCTTATTCATCTTATATATCAGTATAAAAATTTACTTACGGGTAAGGAAAGCAAAAGTTAAGGAACACAGAAAACCACAAGCAGCTAAGAGAGCTGCCCCCTTAAATGAACCCCTCTCCTCAGGAAGAAAATTTATGTTGCAAATGGGCAGCAACTTGAACCTCGATTCACTTGCCCCAGGACAAAGTTTGGAATGCGTCCTGCAGGAAATCGAGGTCGACAGGGGCGAAGGCCCTAGTACCGAAGCGGGTGGACAATAAAAATTTTTTTTCTCCTTTAAAAAAAGTACCAATTGGGTAAGGTCAGTTGTTAGGTAACGAGGTGATGTTGCTAGGTGATTTAATCTAGTGGCCAGTAGATTGCCGCTAGATGAATGACAGAGTAAATAGCTAACTTCCTGATGCAGTCTTTATCCAAGCAAAATTAATTTAAGACGCCTAATGCATACCGGTAAACATAAAACTACAGTTCCACCACCCGTGGTAAAGTGATGATAGATATAATTTTCTTCTTTTAAACAAGTCATTTTTCAAATTTGTTATTTTTTTTACAATTTTGATTACAATTTTACAAATATATAGAATTTTTTAACAAAATATAAAAAATTAGACAGTTACATGAAGGCACGTAAAGTTAAAATTTATTTGATAGAGGAAAAAGCCCATATTTAAAACAAAAATTGTGGAAATTGCCTCAACAAGTCATTTACCAAATGGCATATTAAGTTGAATATTTTTTATCATAGATCAATATAGAGAAAAGTCCATGTTTAGTACTAAAGTAAATTTAGTGGAATACAGATAGGAGAAGACACTTAGCGAAAAGTTTATAAGAATAATTTTGAGGTAGTATGAAAGTTGTTAAAAGATGAATAGAATGAGATATTTAGCAAAATGCAAAGGTTTATGAGAATAACTTAAAGTCAGTATGAAAATGGTTGAAATGAAAATAAGAAAAAAAGAATTAGAGATTAAAATAATTTGAAATGAGATCGTAGAAATATTAGTTGAAGAAATGTGCAAGGGAAAACAAAGACTTAAAGATAGTAGCGCTATACATATAGAAAGAAAATGTTTTAAGTGAATAGGTCGAGACAGGGTATACCCAATATTTAACAGTACTGTATTAAGCAATTTAATTTTATAATTTTACTTTTTCTAAAGCAGCTATATGTGTAACTTGCTATAGACATTTTAGTGTATTGCCATAAGGGAAATTTTAAAAGTTTCTTAAGTATATTAGGGAAAATTTGCTAGCTAGTTAAAAAAGGTTAGGTTATAGGTAGTTAGTAGATACTTACTGATCCTGTGTGTTTTTTTCATGATTCCTCGAGCACACATTCAGGAAGAGCAGAAGGGCAAAAGGCACAAATGGCTCAATCCCAACCAATGGCTCCTTGGTGGTACAGCAGACAGCATCACCATCTATCCCGATGATAAGACTAAAAATAAGTCAAGACATTGATATTTCAGTGTTCGTTGTGACCATCTACCAGGAATGTTGCAAAGCATGCCTAGAAACAAACAAAATTAATTTATTAGTCAATTAAGCTATTTAAAAGCGATGGACAAAACAAGAACATATGTATCTTAGGAGATGGACAATAACCAATAAGAAACCATTGAAAAGTACCCATGGAGACATCTGGACAAGACACTATGGGGGCCACGCCTAGGGGGCTGAATGATTATATTAAACAAGGGGTGTTTAATTTACCCCTGTTCAGTTCTATTATACATATAGGACAGCACGTCTTTTAACAAATGACTAAAAGGAAAAAGCAGTTCAAAATACATACCTTATACAGAGGTCACAATTCACATTGTCACTACACCGAATCACTGAAAATAAAATAAGTAATGCACGCCTCAGTTCCAGTTCCAGACATCGCCTATTGAAATAATGCTGAATTTATGAAATTTAATACCAATTTCCAGAAAATTCAGTACCAGCAAAACACTTGAAGGTTAGATGGAAGTCAACAGGTCGTCATAGGCTTGACGCTTGACAGCCAACGAACAGTGCCGGACTCTGCCCATAAGTTCGCGTGTGCTCGAAAGACTTATAATTGTGCTCGAAAGACTTATAATCTTGTTTTTTTTATCAGATCAGGGCATAGTAGTTTAGTAGGGAATACATAAAATGATGTGTTTAGATAATAATTTAGAATAATAATTTTGTTTCAAAAATTAGAGTAATTTTTTATGATGTTAGGGCACTATCATCTTAGTTCAGGAAATATGTTGGTAAATTCTTTTTTTATTATTTTTTATATTGAATTGGATTTTTTTATACATGTAGTTTTGTTCTATTTCAGCTGAAATAGCAAATTTTAATCGTTAGCAAAGCTGGGGGCCAGCTTTCAACAGGCCGGGGAGATATGTCAAAAGCCAGAAATTATTATTCATTTTAATTATTCAATTTTAAATATTATTAACTAAAAGCTAGAAATCAATATTCAATTACATTAATTAATTTTGTTTATTATTAATCCATTTAAAATAAAATAACATTGTTAACATTTGGCACAGTTTATTAAAATAGCAGAGTCTACATTTATTGTTTAAAATCTAAAAGATAAACAATAGAAAATTGGTACATTGGGGATTGCCTAATTAAGGTCAGCCACGAGTGCTGAATAGGAAAGAAGGGTAAAAGAATAGAGAGTAGAGTTAGTGAGTTTTTGGTGACAAGAGAAGTGACACAAAAAATAAAAATGAGAGCTTGGCAAATCTCCCCAGCCATGGGCCAACTGGTAGTGTTAATGTAAGTAGTTTATGTAATCATTTCTAATTAAATTAAACCTTTTTCAATTGTTGCCTATTTAAATAAATGTTTTATTTTTGTAACCTTTGTTTCAACTTCTTTTAATACCATCTGCTACACCCCTAGCGTGCGTATGTGGCTGTGGGACAGCCAGGTACGTAACAATATTCATCGATAGACGTCTCATAACTAACAAAATATATTTATCAACATCCTTCAACTCATAAATATCCATCAACGTCAGCATTATTATCATACTTGCAGCATTCGGTTGGCTTTATTTCTGCATGATATCATTAATTAACTGCAGCTGTTAATGAGATTACATTTTTTGCGGATGTTCTGTGTCTGATTGTAAATTATCAAAGTTGATAACCCAACTTGTTGGGTTTATTTCCGCGCGATATAATTAATTTTTTATTTACACGATATAATTAATGAACCGCTACTTTTATTGAGATTACACTTTTTTGCGGATGTTCGATTACAAATTAGCAAATTTCCTTGCAGCGGTTTGATAATGCACAGTATCTGGAGAATTTCTAATTAATAAGACCCTCCCTATTGTGGCTATACTTTTATAAAACCTCACCAATACCCATAAATTATATTTTAGTTAGTCGTTAATTCTGAAGTAGTGAAGTTGAAAATGTCTTTGTGGGGATATTTTTCCGAAAAGTGAGTGAATTACTATTTTTCTTATAAAATATTATTACATACATATTTCAATTACAGTGATAGTGATGATGATGACATGGTCCTGGCTGTACTCTGGATTTGTGTACGTGCCCTTGGAAATCGTGAGTAAAATTTCATTATTTTCTTAAAATATCAAGAGAGGCGATTATTTTCTTATGTATTTAAAAAATAAATTTATTCATGATAAAGGAAACAGAAAAATTCTCATAAAATTCCTTTATTAATGTGACCGGTTTCGTGAACAAATTAATTACTTCACATCATCAGACACAGGATGATGTGAAGTAATTAATTTGTTCACGAAACCGGTCACATTAATAAAGCAATTTTATGAGAATTTTTCTGTTTCCTTTTATCATGAATAATTACTCATATGGGATCAACCTATCTACGTTAATAGATTTATTGATTACATACATAATCGAATTCTTAGAGAATATTATTCAATTACAGTGATAGTGATGATGATGATGACGATGATGGCATGGCCCTAACTCCGCCATGCAGCACCAGCACCAACGATCTTGATGGAAGTTGTCTTGAGCACGGTTGTACTCTGGATTTGTGTACGTGCCCTTGGAAATCGTGAGTAAAATTTCATTATTTTCTTAAAATATTTTAATGCTTCCCCATCATACTCACCCACACATCACCGATATCGCAATATCAAGAGAGGCGATTATTTTCTTATGCATTTAAAAAATGAATTTATTGATTACATAGATAATCGAATTCTTAGAGAATATTATTCAATTACAGCGATAGTGACGACGCGCCATCGCCTCTGGAGGATCGCTCTCTCCACCCAGCATTTTATTTGGATCGTGCGGAATTTGAGAGGTATATATATTATTCAGTTAATTATTTACCCTAACACTTTAAAAGCGTATTATTTTTTATCTCATAAAATTATTCTGTTATAGTGCACCATCACCGTGGCGGATATCCACCCCCACAGCGCCTCTGGAGGATCACCCTCTCCACCCGATATTTTATTCTGAGCAATTTTAAAGGTATCTATACATATTATTCAGTTTATTAATCATTTAATTTTTTTAAAAGCGTATTATTTTTTATCTCATAAAATTATTCTGTTATAGTGCACCATCACCGTGGCGGATATCCATCCCCACAGCGCCTCCGGAGGATCACCCCCTCCACCCGACATTTTATTCTGCGGAATTTGAAAGGTATCTATAAATATCATTCAGTTTATTAATCATTTAATTTTTTGAAAAGCGTATTATATTTTCTCATAAAATTATTCTGTTCTAGTGCACCATCACCGTGGTGGATACCCACCCCCACATCGCTCCGGAGAATCGCCTCCTCCGCCCTACATTTTATTTCGATCGTGCGGAATTTGAGAGGTATATATTATTCAGTTAATTATTTACCCTAACACTTTAAAATGTATTATTTTTTTATCACATAAAATTATTCTGTTATAGTGCAACATAACCGTGGATATCCACCCCCACCACAAGCCCGCCCATCACCATAGATGACTGAAAATATGTCAATATAATATAACATATAATTATTTTATAAAAAATGAAGTATTAGAAATGCTATTTTGCGTTTAATTTATAGGAAGTCCTCCATAGCCAGCGCCGGTAATCGTTTTACATGAGTATTGTTGCCGGCGCCGGTATTCGTTTTACACAATTATTGTTGCCGGCGCCGGTATACGGCTTGAGAAGTAAATAAATTTTTAAGAAAATACGTTTTATTTAGATATTAAATTTATATTAATAGGAACAAAAAATGTTATAAAATTTTCTTTTCATAAATAAACCGAGATTTAAACGCAAACACATACTGAAAATATGATAAGAAAACGATAAGTTCTTTTTATTTAGTTTTTCTTTGTTTTCGAGCTTCTTTTTAATCCAATAGCTGTAGTTCCACATCCTCTTGGATGACCCCTCATTTTCACAACAGGTATCTTAACATCAGAAATGATTATGACCTTTTTTACAGTCTCTGTGCCATCAGTTTGTTCAGTGTCTGTATTATTATTTTCTATTTGATTTAATGGCCCATTTAAATTAGAACTGCAATTACTTTCGATATTTACTAATACACTGCTCGTCGCAATTTCTATATTATATTCAGCATTATTATTGTCATTGACTATATTACTTGTGGTATATATGTCGCTGTAAGAACTTGGATAGCTTGCCGGATTTTTGACATCAGGCTCATGATTAGTGCAATTATCAATATTTTCGTCATTATTTGACCATTTTGTTACAAGAGACTTGATGAACTCCAGCCGGTTGTAAAAAAGTTTTAGATGAAACCTCACTGCATACTTGGGACAGCCTTAAACATTCATCATTCGTTTAAATTTTTGGTGATTGGTCAATGGTCTGTGTTTCTTTGAATAATTATGACTGGTGACCTCTAAGGAAACATTTGTTTTTGAATTGATATTTGATGCTGATGTGTCGTAGGGATTATCAGTTGTGAGCGATGTAATGAATGACTGGCGTGACTCAAAATAAGCTCTTTTCCATCGCTCTAAGCATAGGTTTTTTTCAAATAGTTGAAGATTACACATTGAACGAAATTTTAATATGTGACGACAAGGCAGTTTAATCGAAGTCCAAAATAAGCACTGACAACTGTAAGGTGTTACCTCTAGAAGACCTTCACTAGTTGGTGCAAGACATTTTTTCTTCGCCAACAACTTGAAAATCTTTGCATAGACTCATATATTTGAGTTGTTGAACTTTCTTGAATGCGTAGTTAATTAAGTGTCTTGAATACAAATCTCCACTGAATGAGAAGCAAATGCTCCTGTTGTCACTTTATGATACTGTTTTGAATTTTTAATGTTTCTGTTGACACGTAAAGAATTAATAATAATAAAGAAATTTTTGATGAATTCTTCTAGGTTTGAAAATTTTTAAATAACAGATTTTAATTTGGCATTTATAGATTCAACTCTATTGTTCGTCTTGTTCAAAAGAGATGTATTTCCAAAAGTCAGATATAAAACCCATTCATTTCTAATTGGCTCCCAATTTTCTTCAAAATAATCCATAACGACTTTAGGAACATTTTGCATCATTTCTAGGTACAGTTTTTGGTAACACTCCTCAGAGGCAGCACAGGCCAGTTTCTGCAAGTAATTTTTTGGCAACTTCACATTCTGAGGTGGACAATCCCATTTTTTTCACTCACTTCCCTGTTAAAAATTTGAAGAGTATGAAATAAACATATCTGTAAGGAGGCGTCAGGGAAATTATTCTTGAAAACATTCCTTTCCTTGTTGTCTTTATCAGACATCACCACTTTTACATCAGATGCTTTCCTATTAAGTGTTTTAAAAGTTTTTACAAACCAATCGATATTTTCTTCAGTTTCAGTTAGTAAGATTCCAACTGCCACTATTTCCCCGCCTCCTTCTGCATCCTCCACCATAATTAAGTATGTGGCTGCCCTACTGCTGTGTAGACAATATGTGCCGTCCACAAAAATTATTTCGTGATAAGATTCAAACATATGTTTCATCTCTGGATCTTGAAAATAAAGACATCTCAAATTTGCATCATCATCAACACAAATTCGAACCTCACATTTGTAAATATTTCATAAAATTGAAATACATTCATCAAACTTTATCTTATTTAGTGGTTTTCTGCTAAGATTTGTCAAGTCTTTCAAAGTCACGAGGCAACCCGATTCTTTTATAATATTATTCTGTATGATTTTCTTGTTGCCCTGTGCTTGTAGTGCTGCTCTTGAATCCATTTTAAGTCTCTCCGGAATTTTTAGTCGTTGGGGTAAACTTTGAAATAAGGTCTGTGATACGGGGTGATTATGATCTTCCTTAAATTCCATTATTGCCAAAAATTTTCCGCAAGATGTCAGTTTTAAAAACATACCAGCTAAGCACTTCTGACGAAAGGTAAATGTGTTCTTTGTTTTATTTCTTGGGTTGTACATTCGGCCACATTTTATACATGCTATTCTTAAATAATAATAAACTAACTGTTTACTATTTGCTCGAACTGCTACACTTTCCGGATATCTTTTGGCCTGTGTCGTGATGGTTCTGCTGTCTCTAATCCAATAATTATTGAACACGTTTTTTGTATTCCTGCAATTTGTTCGTTAAAGCTATCATAGCTTTCAAATTTATCACCAAGTTTCAGCACCTTAAAAAGCAAAATAGCAATTAAACAAGTACCTGACATGCATTATGTAAAAACATACCTTAGACATTGTTATTTTAATGAAATAATTGCACTAAATACGACAGGAACACGGGATAAGTTGAACGGAATAAGTGAGGTTAGGTAATTTCTCTGCGCAAGCGCTAACTTACTTTGCCGGCTACGATGCACAGAGCCGGCGCCGGCTACGATGCACAGAGCCGGCGCCGGCTACGATACACAGAGCCTGATACACAGAGCCGGCGCCGGCTATGGAGGAACTTCCTAATTTATATATAAGAATCTTTTATTACTAGTTGAAATAGCTTAGTGGGAGAGCGTTAGACTGAAGATCTTGAGGTTCTGAGTTCAAATCTCAGTTTCAATATTTTTGTTTTCACTTTAATTTATATATGTCTGTTATAATACTAACTAAAAAATCATAATAAAAAAAATTTCAATTAGTTGACTTCTCTACACAAATGTTACAGCATCATATCGCAATTTGCGGTTTTCTTATCACACATCCGCTACTCTGCTGCTGTACATTAATATAAATTATTTATTCAAGTATAAAAACTGCCGTCATCCCGGCTTCAGACAAAAATTTCACAACTAGAAGGGCACTACATACAGGGTTGCCACCCACACCACGTGATAGCTCATATGTAACATCGAATCAAAACATCTTTCAAATTTTAGCTATCTTTAACGGGTCTCGAGTTATAAGTGAAAAACAGAAAATCCCCCCCACTACTACGCACATTTTTTATCTAAGCCCCGGCGGCCATGTTTTTTCTCTAAGCCCCGGCGATCATGTTTTTTTCTCATATGCCAATCCCCACTGCGCATCTTTTTTTCTCTAATCCCCTGCGGCCAGGTTTTTTCTCTAAGCCCCGGCGATCATTGTTTTTTCTCATGTGCCAATCCCCACTGCGCATCTTTTTTTCTCTAATCCCCGGCGGCCATGTTTTTTCACAAACTCGAGTGCCCTTCTGGTCGGTCTGACGTCATAGCTCTACAACAACCACACATCAACCCCAATGACCAGGAGCTGAAGACTTCTTCACCGACAACAATGACCATAAGCTCTTCAACGACCACCTCGATTCTTGGACGCATGGACACATGCCATTCCAGGCAAAATATAAGACGCGACGTTGGTAGGTGGTCCCACATTCCCTTTGCTTATCTACTTATTAGATTTAAATGTTAATTTAATTTTATGAATTATATCCTCGTCAGACCTGGGAGTCACAAACGTGGCATATTAATAATTTCTGTACACATTTGTGCTCTATGGGACCTTAGTAGAATTATTTAAGCGGTAGTTTCTAAGTGTATTAACAGAGGTCAGAACTAGAATTTGTTCACATATGTTGCTGTCAGTATTGTACACTAACAATATGTGTTTATTTATAATAAGTACTATTATGAAATTAAAGACTTAATTGATTTCCAAAAATAACCTGTATTTTAAATAAACAGAAAAAATATGTCAGGATAAATATTAAGAAGAATGAACGTCCTTAAAACAATTGCGATCTTTGGTTAAACATAAAAATATTTGACAGGATATGCATCTTATTCTAGATTTATGATTGCATCCCTCTTTTCGGCATCTAGGGGCCGAAGCAATATCCACAAATTCTGGAAGGTGTAAAGCCCCGAACCTTCTCGTTTCTGATGGCGGTACTGCTGTTACTGGTGGTCGTCCTCTTCCCATTTTTGTTGATGGAGGTCCTAATTCCAGGTCCCCCTGCACATTGTCATCTCCCTCATCCATGTAACTTGTAGAACCTCGAATCAAACATTCCCCTAACCTTAATTTAAAACTGAGAAGATCCGTGATATTTTTCTTAGGGATACCTTGCGCCAAACAGTCTCTCTTGTATTGAATCCAAGAATTCACAACACTCATGCCCATGAAATGCTCGAAACATCGAACAGGCCATTTTTTAATTTTGTGGTATGAACGGTAAGATGCTATTAAACGGTTCAATAAATCTACACCTCCCATGTTGGTGTTATACTCTGCAGTAACATTCGGGCGATTAACATTTATGTATGCTTTATCTTGTTTAGAATAGCGCTTGACGGGTCCAGAAGGATTTGCGTCATATTTGGTGGAAGCCACAGTAACTGAACGATTGTCCATCCATAACTATTGCTAATTTCTTGTCACTTCTGACTTTTGAATCTATCGATCCTCTTCCACTCTTTTTCATTTCCGTGTCAGTTTTTAACCCGATATTAGGAAATCTCTTGGACATTATGGTGCCGGTTTCTGATAGTCCTTTTTCTCTCAATTTTTCTAGCAAAACACTACCCGTAAAGTACCTATCAAAAAATAGGTTTGTTCCTGGAGGGCAAGTTTCAGATAAGCGTAAAATTGCCCGTCCCCCGGCTCCTAACTTTAGGCTTCCATCAATTTCTGGTGGCAACTTTGCAGACGCACCTTGATAAATTTCAAGATCTAAAACTTGACCAGAAGCACCAGCCAAAATATAAATCTTAATGCCAGTAGGGTTCGGTTTACGAGGTACGTATTGGCGAATTGCCACACTACCAGCAAATGGGACAATTTGCTCATCTACGCACATTTGTTCTTCACGCGGTAATGTTAAAACAGCTTTGTGAAAATTGTCAATGATTGGCCTAATTTCCCAGACACGATCTGCTTGTCTTTGTTCTTCATTAACTTCCAGATTGTTGACTACATGAATGTAATTTCGTAATGAAAAAAACCTATCACGACTCATATACAATTAGCGACGAGAGGAACTCTGTAAGGGAATTTGCCAATGAGTATTGTCCTTGTTTATTTAAGGGAATAAAAATATTCACTTCTTGACAATACTACACAATTAAAAAAATATAATGGTTTGAAAACATTTTGTATTTACTTGGGCCTTCTACTAAGAACTTAGCAATGTTATCAGTTGTAAACATTTTTTTTCTTTTCAGATAAAATGGAAGACAATCTTTATTTCCGCTATTGTTATTACCATAATATTGATAAATCAAAAATCGACTTGACTAAAATGCAGTTGAATTAAATAATCTAGGAGGTGAATGAGATCTGAAACAAACACAAATACTAATACTGATCTACTTTTCACCAGTACTTAGCTATCTATTAATTCCTATGCAACTGCCAACGAATCAGAAATTATATCATAGTGAGGCTTTGTGGCCGAGGGTGAGGACACTTGTCTCTCACCCTGGAGTCCCGGGTTCGATCCCCAGTTGAAGATCTAGGATTTTTTCTAAACCAGAAATTAATCCTAGCATACTCGACCATTGGGTATGTGTCCATAGTACCTAAATGTGTAGCCCTCTTCCAAATAAGGTACCTTGAGGTACCTTCAGGGATACAGGAGTCTGTATTACCTGTAGTGTTTAATTTAATTAAAGATAAATTGTGAAAACCCAAAGAATATTAAGTTTGCATGACAGAAAATCGGAATGTAGATAATGAATATATTCAAATGCCTGCACAGCGTGAACTATGTGACACATGAAATACAGCAATAGATTATGTTCTTTCATCTAAACCGAACAGTATAATACCCACAATAGATCAACAAAGTCAGTTGGCATTTACTGAACTATCAACTATGTTATTAACACCATGTCAACAGATACAAGATCAAGATGAAAACCTTTCTAAATTATCTGATTTGCCTAATATATACAATAAACGGAAAGAAGAAGTAAGACGGATATTTGTTATATAGAAGAAAACGAGAAAAATATATCCGACGGAAAACATACGTTATATGAACCTAGTTCTTTTAACAACAATAAATTTTTGTCCGATTTTGACCCATCATTTGAGAAGTTAAACAATCAAAGTTTAAAAATTACACAAAATGTGGTGTTCTTCCTAATTCACAAACTATAAATGAAGAGTCAGAGATAGATCTAGCAAATATTTCAGGTGTATATAAAGTTTGTGAAAATGTACAAGCAAATGTACTAAATTATCCCAATTTACAACTTGTAACTGTATCTTTCTACGACACACAGAAAATCGGACAAAAAGTGTTTCTATCCATATGGCCAAAAACTATGTTCCAAACTTCCGAGACACATGTATAACTGTCACTCTTGGGAGAAAGAGGTTCCCCTCATATTAAGTCTTCAAAAAAATTCCAATGAGAGAAAATTACTGATCCAAGAATTAGAAAACTAAGGAATGTTTCTTAGAAACAGGACTACGATAAAAGGATGAGAAGACATAATTATGTCACAAAGAAGAATTCATAGAAAACACACAAAACATCTTGACGAATGTGTACCGAGCACCTGCTGTTTTCAAATGTTTAGTAAAACATATTTATACAGACATGTTAAAGACTAATTTTCATTCTAAAGCAATATAAGGTTCAAAGTTAACAAAAAAAAATAGATCCATGCTAGCTAGTTAATTCAATTTTAATGTTGTCAATAGGGCCTCGTGATCATATTAAATTTAGAGAAAGCATTCTTTGTAAAATGAGCGGTAATAATGTGTTTGAAATTGTAGGAACTGATCAGCTAATTTTACTTTTTGGTGAAACCGAATTTAAAAGACAAAATATACGATCGGAATATAGTTGATCTTTGTCGACAATTAAGGCATTTGGTTCATAGTGCTAAAGAATTTAAAAAATGTTAATAGTACTCTAAAGAATTCCTAGCAAAAATTATTAAATAATTGTTGGGAATTACATATGCATCCTTTCAAACCTAATGTCATAACAATAATAAATACCTGCAGCTTTTTATATTTATACTGTCATTCTTATCTGAATGCGCTAGTATAAAAGTTTTAGGTAGATAGTAAATCAAACAACATTTCCAATCGTAGAAACTATTAAAACAACTATCTAGAAGCAAGAATTGCATTGAATTGAATAACAGTATTCTCAGTATTAGAAGCAAAAAAATATTGAGATAAAAAAATATTAACTCATCAAAATGAAAAATGTTTACAATATAAAATACAAAAAAAAACTATAGGTATTAATTATTGTTAGAATAGAATAGAACATTTTATTTCCAAAAATGTTTACATGTGTAGAAATATGTTTAGCAACGCTCATTATTATATACAAAATTTAACTAAATAAGATATAACTAAAAATAAAATTAAAGATAAAAAAATCAACTTATGAGTTCATGCACCTAATTTTCTATTGACAATATACTTAATGATTATTTAACATATTAATAATATTATGCTAACTTACGTTTGCTTCTGGACTATTTTATGTAAAAAAATTATTCTTTTCCTAGATAAGTGCATTTATTGTTTTTATTTTATTTTTACAACTATAGATCTAATTTATTCTTTACATTAAAGGTATTCTAACTTATTTTTATAATTAACCGTCTTCTACTTATACAAGCATTCATATATGTTCACTTTCTGTTATTCGTTGGTCCCATATTATGTTATCGTTGATAAAATCGTCTACAGAATAATGTGCTTTTTTTAACATGTTTTTATTTGTTTTTCAAATTTTTTTGCAGGCAGAATTTTCAGTTCTTTGGGTAACTTATTGTACAGAACAGCACCTTTGTAGTAACAATGTTTTTCATAAAGAGTGTTTTTATGACGTGGTAGTAATATTAAGCTACTGTTTTGCCGCGTATCTGAACTGCTGAGGGAGTAAGCTGATTTATTTTTATGTACAAGTAGTAATGCTTGGATGGTAGTGTTAACATGTTTAGACTGATAAAATACGACTTGCATGATTCACGCTGACTTTTCAATCCGGCAATAATTCTGTGGGCTTATTTTTTGTGTGATAAATACAGTTGCCCAGTCGGTAGAGATACCCCAGAAGGTTATGCCATATGAAATGAGGGCACCGAAAACTGCATGATAAAGTGTTTTCAGAATGTAGTTATTTAAGCCCTTGTTTGTCATAGCTCTCAGACAATAACAAGCACTGTTTAGTTTCTTATTCGGTGTTTGAATATGTTTCTTCCAGTTCATTTGACTGTCTAACGTAAACCCAAGTGAATTTATTTCATCCGTAAATTTGATATTAAAGTCTGCAATAATTGTAAGATCCATTCTTTTCTTTTGGTTAAAGTTTATGCAATATGTTTTGTCAAAATTAATTTTAATTTTATTTGCTTCACACCAATTACAAATATGATTCAAACAATCATTTACACTAGGTAAAATATTACTTGATCTGCCGCATTTTACCAAAAAAGTGAATCATCGGCGAAAAGTGTTGCCAATGAGTTAGGTACACCAAATGTTTATATAGAGTAAAAATATAAGTGGTCCTAGGATTGATCCCTAAGGTACCCCGCTTTCTATTCTACCCCATTCCCAGTACGAATATTCTAATGGTTCGGAAGGTTTCCTTAGAATTATTCGCTGTTCCCTGTCCACTAAGTAGCTCTGAAACCATTTTAATGCTACACCACGTATACCATAAAATTCTAGTTTTAATAGAATTATTTCAAGATTTACGCTGTCGAAAGCCTTGGAGAAGTTGCATGCTATACCCATTGTTTGATAATTTGAATCCAAATTTTCTACAATTGTTTTAGTTATGTCATATGCTACAGTAGTTGTTGATTTGCCACTTAGAAATCCATGCTGACTTGGAGTTACTATGTTAGAGCTACTTAAAAACTCCAATAATATTTTGTTCATAAGTTTCTCAAAAATTTTTGATTTGTAATTAATAAGGAAATGGGTCGATAATTTGAATGTGAATTTCCTTTTTTAGTGGCACAACATGTGACCTCTTCAGACCTTTCGAGAAAATACCCTGTATAAAAGATTCATTGAATTAATTTTCAAGTTCATCAGCTAACAGGTTTATAATTTTCTTAAATAAAATTGGAGAGATATTGTCATATCCTGATGATTTTTTATTTAATAATGATTTTGTGACGAACAGTATCTCGACTCTATCCGTTGGTTTTATGAAAAATGACCTGTTATCCATTTTAGTGCAATTTTGTCGATAAGTGGTTACTGTGTTTGCTTCATTGTCTTGTAGCGTTGAAGCATCAATGATATTCAAGAAATAGTCATTGAACATTTCTGCCAAAATATCTGTATATGATTGTATTTGCCCGTCATTATCCTCTATTTTTAACTCACTCGGTACATAATGTTTATTTTTTTCTCAATTTATAATTTCCCCTAATTTTTTGTTATCATGTTAGGTTTGAAACGCTTATATAATACCCAATAATTATATTATTATTTATTCTGCAAATGTGTAAATACGAAGCAAATAAAATGTCATATTTTTTAAAACTTTAAAGAATCTAATTCATCCGTCTAAATATAAATATATGATCAAACGAACTTACCTGTGATGTTCGATCATAATTTTAGTAGACTTCCAGTCCGAAGATATTAATTATAATTACAACGTAGTAGTCCTCTGGATACTCACTAACGTCACTATATTTAAATAAGTCCGAGCCTGCAAACCTCCTACCCTTCCTCGAACCCGTCATCTTATTTTCATTATTTTAAAGGTCAAAATTAATCTTCGCAATCCTGGGAAAACCAATTTTGGGTGGGGTGGGAAATTAATATCTTCGGACTGGAAGTCTACTAAAATTATGAGCGAACATCACAGGTAAGTTCGTTTGATCATATAATTTTAGCACGACTTCCAGTCCTCGATATTAATTATAATTACAACGTAGATGTTTGAAGATATTGCGAAGATATAACATACTTATAAGAATATATATACGTTTATT
This sequence comes from Rhamnusium bicolor, assembly GCA_029963845.1. Lineage (NCBI taxonomy): Eukaryota > Metazoa > Arthropoda > Insecta > Coleoptera > Cerambycidae > Rhamnusium > Rhamnusium bicolor. Next base: position 97,350 of record JANEYF010004168.1, read on the forward strand.
AGTTATATTCCTTTATTTATATCCCCAACACATTAACAGAACAAAAGTAAAGTCTCTTATGGTATAACAAAACAAAACTGCTATTATCAAAGGTAGATTAATAAGGGATAACAAAAGCACTTACTAATACTGCTGTATATTATGCGGTGCAAAAAAGCAAAAATATTAACTGTTTAATATAGAATTGGCGAATTGGCATGATCCGTCAAAAATTGGCCGATTGTAATAATTTTCAAACACTAAAGATGTGTTTGACCAACCCGCTGTTTTTCGAATGGTATCTAAGGATACTCCACTTTGAAAGGCTTTGGATGTAGACGCATGTCGTGTTGAATGAGCACTAAATCTTGTATCAATGCCTGCTTTTCCTAAAGTTTCTTTTATCCACCGACTAATTGTATCCTTAGATGCTCGTAAGTGCGGAAATCGCGTACTTAGGAATAAATATTTTTCCCCGCCGTTTCTCAAATCCCTGGTTTTCTCAATATAGCACCGGAGAGTTGTACCTGGGCATAATGAACGATTATTCTTACAAAATGGAATATCTAAACAAGGTTGCAGTTTGTTATGACCAGATGATTTTATTTTGTCCGAAATAAAAGCTTGAAAACTGTTAGAATTCTCCACAATGTTTTCAATATTAATACAAAAAATTGTTTGTACCCTTTGGCCAGTAACGAGACTTAGTAAGGTTGATAATTTTAAAGATAACTCTTTTAGGGATAGATTCTCTAGGGGATACATCTTTTCTAAAAATTGCATAACTGGTTTAGTACCCCATGCTACGTTATATTTAGGCCTGGCTGGTCTTAGATTATAGACGCCTTTTATGAATCGTTTAATCCTAACGTCGTCACTAATATTATCCTGTAATATTAATCATAGTGCCGACCGATGGCTATTAAAAGTACCATATTTATGTGGTCTGGTATCAAATATATGCTGTAGGAAGGTGATAACTTCAGTAACCCCTGATTTAAAAACTGAAAATCCATTATCGGAGCAAAATTGCCACCATAACTTAAAAGTATTAGCTTACTGCGCCAAAGTGTTTTCTGAAATAGAACTTATCATAGTAGTTATACCTTTCTCCGGTATATTTTTCATTCGGAGCGTCTGGCACATAATATTGCGGCTGCCAAGGAAAGGTTGTTGGACATCGGATGTTGCCTCCCACTGAAAAGACAAACAAGTAAATCAGGCTGTGGTTTAAACAAAATCTGGTTTCCTATTTTATATTTAAGAAATAAAGGGAACCACGGCTGTGATGGCCACCACGGGACAACAATAATTCCCCGCGCCCTATCTTGTATAATTTTCTGAATTGTTCTTAAAATCAAGGTAAACGGTGGAAAAGCGTAAAAATATCTGGTATTAGACAACAACGTGGAAAATTATTGTGGCCCTACCACAGACAGCTTATGTACTATAAATGATACAAGTGTCCATGAGTAAGATATAACCTCTGTGTCTAGCGTGCAAAATAGTAAGACGGAGTCAGCTTGCCTGTCTTAGTATTTATAGAATTCACAAATCGAAACAGCTGATCCTATCAGTGACGAAAGTGATGTGGACATGAGGTTAGTCCCATACTCAGAACATTCAGATTCTGATATGTCGTTAGATTATCCCAAAAAAAGTAAAATTCGAAGGAAAAGTTTCAAGTTAATAAAGAAACATGGGTTTCAGAAGAAAATAGAAAGCTTAGGGAACGGAGAGTTCGGTATTTAGGACGAGGAAAAAAAGAGAATAAATGGATATATGACATTAACAAAACAACCACGTTCAATAAAATAAAGATGTTCATGCAAAGAAACGAAGAATGATCGCCTCCAATATAGTTCGATTTCAGAATCAGACAGAAAAAAATCTTTGATTATTTTTGGAGTTTACCATGGAGAGAGAAAAAACATTAATCGACAGTATTGTGTCAATAATTCCTATAAACAGGCCAAGAAATCGAAAAGAACCGGATGCTTCAAGAAGGTCTCAGTCAATTTTGTATCATTTAAGGTTTAATGATAACAACATACGGGTCTGCCGTGTTATGTTTCTGAACACCTTATCTATAGGTATAATGTCTGTGCTGGACTAGAAGCGTAAGTCAGGTCCAGGTAAAGAATTTACTAAGAAAACCAAAAAGGAAGATAAAATGAAACCCTTTGAAAAAGAAAATAAAAGAATTGACCAATTTTATAATGTCTCTTCCCACAATGGAGTCCCACTACTGCAGGGCTTCAACAAAAAAAGAAGTATCTCCTGCCAGAGTGGCAATCAAAGAATAGCCTCTACAGATTTTATATGAATGATTGGTGTAAATCAAGAAATATATCACCACTTTCAATTACAACATTTAATCAGGCATTAGACACACACAACATTGGTTTATTCCACACAAAGAAAGATCAGTGCGAAAAATGTTCTGAATACAAAGTAGGACACGTATCTGAACATGATTACACTTTACATATAACTAAGAAGGAAGAGGCACGAAAAGAGAAAGAGAAAGACAAAGAAACGGAAAGGCTCGTGTTCACTATGGATTTACAAGCAGTGTTAATGGCTCCAAAATCAAAAATTTCTAGCTTGTACTACAAAACAAAATTGTGTGTGCACAATCTCTGTTTTTACAATCTAGGTAATAAGGACGGTTTTTGCTACATCTGGAATGAGACAGAGGGTGGTGTTAATGCGGAGGAATTCGCCACCATATCCGCTCGCTTCATAACTGATACAGTTTTACCAGCAATTGACAGGGAAAATGATGAGGAACCGATAAAAATAATTTTGTATAGCAACGTTTGTACTTATCAGAATAGAAACGTTACTGTATCTAATGCTCTATTAAATGTTGCACTGAATGAGAAAATAACAATTGAACAGAAATATCTAGAAGTTGGGCATACACAAATGGAAGCCGACTCGATGCATTCAACGATCGAGAGATCTCTCAAGGACAAAATAATAAATGTGCCTGCAGAGTATTATGGAATATGTAGTGAAGCTCGTAGAAATCCAAAGAAATATGATGTTACTTACCTAAATCACACTTTTTTAAAAACTTCAAACAAGTGGAATTCTTGAAGAGTATTCGTCCTGGGAAAAAAAACGGGTGACGCAAAGGTAATAATCAAGTTTGCATTTATTTTTGAAAAGAAAAAAAATGTAGCAGAGATCTATTGCGATTTTATTTAGTTTTCTCTCTTATTTTAGGTTTTAGACATACGCGCTATCAGGTATAATGCAGAGGGTCAGATCTTTTACAAGCTAAGATTTTCTGAAGATTGGAAAAATTGGAAAATTTTACCACAAAGAAAATCCTTTGGCGTTAAGCCTTGCCCATTGGATGTATTGGACCAGCTTCATCAACAGGATAAAAATCAAACACAGAAAATTTGCCGACTTACAAATTTTGAAAAAGACTGGCTGATGATTATCACGCTTATTATGATGGATTGCCCCATGAAACCGAGTAATTCCTCAATGATTTATAATTAAAAATTAATGGACATCAAAATTTTACTCTTTTTTTTGATTTAAAACGTTTAAAAATATACAAAGGAATTTGTTTCAGAAAACCTGCTAAGTCAACAAACTTTTGTCAAAAGTATAAGTTTTCAGAGTAGAAAAGCTGCTATCTCCAAAATACCTAAATAAAAAACAGACAGTACGTAAAATATACATTTTACATAATTAGGGTCGTAAAATAGATCACAATGCACAATCGGGGTTTTTAAATTTTTGGAATTATTATTTATACACATTTTACATAGGTTTTTTTGTTCTCCTGTAAAATTGTTCACAAAGTGGACTTAGCAGATCTACACTCTTACCCGACGATATTTTTATTGTTTTGACATTTTACTAAATGAATGTTTAAGATTTTATTATAAAATAAAAAATTATAAAGAATTTGTTTTGCATTTTATTTAGTAACATTAAACGTAGCAGGCCACAACTCGATGTGTAGGGCAATGCCAGGCCACTAGAATTGAAGGCTAATGCAAAATCTACGTAGTGTGTGTAGTTGATGATACACCCACACAAGTCTGTCGGGTGTGTCGTTAGCGATAAACGTGGCGGCATGAGTATTAAGAAAACTTATGTTACTTTCACATTTTTTACTGATTATGCTCAAATTATCAAAGGTTCAGACCACCTTGTATAATTCTTTACCCCCCCCCAACCTACAAATCTCTTGTCGAGATGTGTTCATAGGACTGATATCATTCATATTGACATCCTCAAAAAATTCAGGAAAGTTAGAATACGATTCATTTTCTGTCAAACTTTTATCAGATTCATTTCCAGAAATCCGTTCCAGTTCTTCTGCTGAATTATTACCGACATCAAGATCACCACCTTGACCTTTTTGAAGCAGTGCTGATATTTCAGTTATTTCTCGTGCTACAATAGGTAGTCTGTAATGTGACTTGTGTATTTTTTCAGTATATCCCATATAATTTGCCAGATCAGATATTTCATTGTCACTTAAATTTAATAAAACTGATCGTGTTGCAATATGCTTTCTTAAATGAGTGCCTCTAAGAAGATCAGGCCTTGAGGAACCACATTTTTTTGAATGATCTCGCAGTAGAGGACATGCCTCGATAAACTTATGTCCTCTTGACCCTGGAATTCTAAAAACAAAAGGATTTGCTTCATTTACATCAGAAAGATGTCTACATTTTAAGATTAGCTCTAGACTTTTTAAGCACCAATTTACAAAGTAGTATATGAACTGTTCTTCCCAATTTTCCTCTTAACGATACACGTCTGAAACAACAAGCTGCTTTTTTGCCGTCTGTACTCAGTGAACGATAAACATCTTTATCAGCAAATTTGTCTATTACATGATGAACATTGAAATCAACAATCTTCATTCTTTCAACTTCACCAACTCTTCTTCTGTTAAAACATATTATCCACATCAAGCAAAAAGATGCCAGTTCTTTCCAAGTTATATAGTTAAATTCATTTAATAAGTTATCATAAGATCGTTTTGCATTATTTAAAAGATACAATAAAAAGCTATGTACATCGCTATCTGAAGGAAGCTCGATTTTCTTTTTCCTTTGCATATCTAATCTTGACTCTAAGGCAGTTTGGGTTCTGTCGGAATTAAAATTTGTTGCAATTAAAGTCAGAAAATCTTGCCTTTTTCCTGCGATGCCTCATCAGAGTTCTTAATACACTCCGATATATGCCATTTTTTTAAATAATGTTCCCATATGTAATGGTATATTAGGTTTTTCCATTAAACATCTTACTTCATCATAATCTCCTAAGTACGCAATAACTTGGATAACAGAGTCAAACAGTTTAGGTTCAAAAGTATCGGACATTGATCTAACTGTATCATCTATTTCTTTTAAACGTAACAAAAATGTTAATCGTAATTGAAATCTAATCATTTTGTGATGATGACTTGATCGATACTTGCATAACTGATTCCAATAACGTATTACCAATTCATCATACATTATACGTTTAACTACATCATCTTCCCTAAGATAAGGGAATATTTTCTCTTTAACAACAGCCGATGCTGCAGGGTGTAAAGCAGCTCGCACTCTTTTGCCCATTACTACTACACTTCTTTCGCTTCTATCAGATCTGCTCAGGCACTTAGTAGCATGATGTCTCAATGTTAACTTTGAAAAAGATGCTTTACATTTCGGGCAACACTCAAAATGTTCCTGTTTTCTTTCAAGATTGGCTCGAGGTCTTCTACTTACAAGATCTCCCTTATTGTAGGCACTGTTTGTATTATATATGAAAGATCCAGCGCTTCATATCAGATGTATAATCTTCTTTCTTTCTGAACACCCTAGAACAAAAAAAATTACAACAGTTACAACAACTAAGATTTCAATTTAGTTTCTCTTCAGATACATGCAATTCAAAAAGTCATAATTTTACTTATGATATTTTCGGTTTACTTGCACTTTTGCACTTGGTGTGCACTAAGAAGTTTCATCCTTGATTCCTTTAGTTGATAATACTGGCCGGACATGCCCAGTGCACAGTGCATGCAAAAATGCTAGATAATCAGAAATGCCATTAATGTTCTGTATGGCATTTTGAAGTATCCAATTTAAATTCAATATGTATAATTAAAAAATTCACTCTCAAGGTCGACCATGGAAGATAAATTAATAGATTTAACTAGGATTAACTGATACAGGCTTTTACCACGTTTTTTCTAAAATCTTAGGCTTCTACCATATTGCCACATGAAATATGATAAGATCTATTACCGCTTCAACTTTCATTTTTAGATGTCGGAGAAAAATTTTATACAGAAAAGTATTTTCTTTTTTTCGAATACTACCCAACATTGAAAGAAATACCACTAATTTGCAAATTTTGTGAATATGCATACATAACATAACAATACGGTACACAATGAACTCACATATAAACAATTCTTGCTTTTATAGTATACTAATAATATGCTTTCCTCATAAATTCAGTTTGTTTTCAGCTAAACAATTCATTATATTCAATGCAAACAATGAAAGAATAATGAAAGTAATGAGAATTTACCTTTTGGAAGTAATGAGAACATTTTCACTTCCTTTTCTTTTTCATGAACATTTTCTAAATGTCTTGCTATTTTAGTAGTCATTTTTGGCAAAATTTACAAAAATATCGTTTTCCATTATTTCCTGTAGATGCCACTGATTGAAATTCAAAATACCAAAAGGAGTTGGCGTTCCTATTTCCATATTTGATCATGTTTAGGACACACAACTAAGACTGCTGCATTTTGATGATTCTCCATCAGACTCGATATGCATATTTTCATCTATTAAAAGCAAAAAGTAGATTAAAATATAGTAAAAGTCTTCTTCAGAATTACCACTGAAGTTGGATCCAGATGTAGTTGGAGATTGAATTTGAGAATTCAAAAAAGCTTTACCATCATTCGCTATTCATCTATAAACAACAGTGAGTAGGTAGATTAAAATATAGTAAAAGTCTTCTTCATTTGCCTTGCTACTATCTAAAAATAAAAAATGTAATAAATTTCAGCTAAGACTCACTATGAAATCTGTACAATAGCTATAGTATAGGCAAATCAATGACTCTTCATACAGGTCTTAAGAAGTTGCGTCTGAAATAATCACAACAAAAACCAGCAAGCGATCAAATGCTAGCCAGTACCCACATCTGGTCGACAACCAGAGATGGAGATCTATAATGGTTTTTTTAGCCCTGAGAACCCACGGCTGTCATTAGTCAGACGGTTCCCCCCTCTGTCCAGGTTGCTCCGCGTTAAAGTTGTCGGTTTGAGTTTTGCACCTCTTTATTATCATAAGTTCGAGAATTTTGATCACAAACCTTTATGATCCACTTCAATGTGATGTTGAACATCTTGTGATAAAATACCACAGTATTTGCAGACTTCGTAGGAGATTATGGAATTAGTACTACCATTAGCACTGCTGTCCAGGGCGCCAGTACTAATATTGCCAGAATTTTCCACTTCTAATTTTTCGATAGCTATAAAATCAGCATTCTTTAATATTGTGATAAAAATGTATGGCTGGATAAGTAGGGTAAATATGCCCCCAAAAGCATTCAAGTCAGGTAAATCATTAATGAAAAAGAAAAGAACTCACGGAATTGAAAAATGCAAATACATATAGTCAAACGTATTTCAATATTTCATTCTTTTACATTCTCAACATATCTCAAATATTCTCAATATTTCAATAGTTCTCTCTGTGAAATTTTAGAGATTTTGTCATACGGCAGATTAAATTTTAACGTTCAAAGTAAACAACCCATAGCAACCACTTAGTAATGAAAGAAAATTTCAGCTTAGGCGATGTGCGTAGCTTGAAATTGAAGAAGAAAAACTATTTTTATTCCGGATAAAGAAAGAACTAATAAAGTATTTAATATTTTATTCCAACAGAGAAAATATTATATGCACCTCGTAGGAAATGCAGATTTTTGGATTCGCTATCCTTAATAAGGTACACAATATAATATAATGGCAATTTTAAAATTTCTGCTGTTTTACCGTAATAATTTTGCATATTGTCCATACTGAATCTAATTGAAGCATGTGTATTTTATGTGTTCATTAAAAGCTTTGGGAGTACTGTACACTACTATTCGGCTAGACATAAAAGCAAAGGTCAAATTCCACATCTAAATGTATTAGTATAGGTATATATTAGAATAGAATAATAAACTCACGTAAAACAGGAATACTTCGTGAGATATTTGTGGATAAGGTTTTTAAGAGACGCGTGTCTTCGTGTAACACAAATGTAGGGCATTTAAAATAGGAACCTTTGTAAGGGGCGGTAGTTGTTGGTCCCGATCGTCTAAAACGCTTTTTAGGGCAAACAGTACATTTACCATCCTCAAAAATCGCTAAAGCAAACATTTTTATATCTAATAATAAAAGCTTGAAAACCAGCACGACTATAACGGGCCACTCCAAAAACAACCGAAACATTTGAAATAAAAGTATAAACTATAAACCGTTATAAGACAGACAACTACACTGGACAACCATATTGTTATAAAAACACTAAAAACTAGAGATGGCGATTCTGAATTGAACGATTTTTGAATGGAACGTCGATTTTTTTTATTCAAGATCCAAGACTGATTGCTTTTTCGTTTTATTTTCGAACAAATAAAATCTTCATTAGAAATATATTACAGATAAATTCCTCATAACTTCTACCTATCGAAAAAATCGAATCAATAAAAGTGAACAAAATTATTATATCCTCAACTCTACTCTTTGACAGGGACTTTTCTCGGGATAATGATGCCTGCTTGCAGGCTTTAATACGCCGTAGAGATGGCTGATGTGGATCAGCCATTTTTATGGATCAGTTTCAAACTGATCCAGTCCAGCGAAATATCTAGTCCAAAGATCACTTCCAGTTCCTAGTCTGAGCCCGGACACCTCAGGGGTAGGTTCACACACATTTGCGCTGATAAGCTACTACCACAGAATTATTAATTCTGTGCTACTACTATCATAATGCTCTGAGCCAACAACCGTAGGCATTTTTACGTTTCCTAGACCGTGAACGCTATTGGTTGCGCTGACGAGCTAGGAAATGTAGCGAGTGCAAACACTCCGTTCCCTAGACAGCGGGCGCAACAATGCGTGATTGATACTCAAAATGCCTGACAGTAGGTCATAATTAACAGTAATAAAAAAAAGCTAGGTAATAATTTCTAATGTTTATTATCAATTTAATGTGTAATATACATACATTCTGATAGTAGGTAACATTTTGTAATAGGTACCTAATAAACACCTATTTAATAAATATGAATAAATGCAGAAATATGTATTACAGGTAGCACATTTTAATGTTTACTTCCATGACCGATAGCATTTGTTTGATCTCTTCTTGTTTCTCAAAACTTCCAGCTTTGAAGGCCTACCTACCTGTATTGCTCTAGCGCCAGCATGTAAACTTCTATTTGCCCGGCGTGCAATAGAAGTAGGTTGGACTTTTATCTTTCTTGTTCTTTTAAAATTACACATGCCTGTGCTGATATTGGCAAACGACTCGATATTTCCGATAGTTTCGATTTTTTTGTGCAAGTTACGTATGTGTTCTAACATAAATTTTGATTGATTAGCTTCAGCAAAATTATAGAAGTTGTTTAGGTTTAATTTAAATTTTGACTGTTGAACCTGGTACTCTGCTGATAATTCATTATCATTCAAGGTATTTTCCAACATTTCAATTGATGTAGGCTCAACTGTGTTATTTGCTTGCATTGATTTGGTGAACTCATTATTGTTTTTTTCGTTAGCATTTTTTACTAAATCAATAGTTTCCTCCATTCCTATAAAAAAAAGAATTGTCGACTCCAGTATCTAAAGCTAATGTTGCTAACTCAACTCGGTCTTGAAATTCAAATCAGGGGCATGTAATAGATTCACACCACTGTTGTAAACTGCGCACAAATGTTTACAAAATTTGCCCCCTGCTCCATCTGGACAATCACATTGCTCTGTTTGAATGTTTACAGTGTACAACATATGTTCGTCTAACGCTTAATTAACAGTATATTCAAAATCGTTTACTTTAGTAGCAGTTAATTTGGTACATTTATTTGCAAACTTCTTGAAATAAATTTGAAGTGTAATTCTTCTTGAATTTGCGGAAGAGATTAATTTTTGTTGGTAAAATTGTTCCATAGAGTAAGTAATGAAATCCACTAAAGATACAGAATTAAAAGCCTTACATCTCTTTAGGACTATATCTTTAAATATACGTATAGAGACTTCCACTATGTTATTGGTATTGTGGCTCCTAGTTGTCATGCCAGTACGAAAGCAGTGGCACCATTCTGAATTTCTTTTCCACATTTCTTAAATATATTTTAAAAATAATTTATATTTTGCTGACACTTTGTTACTATATAATTCCTCTTTTAATAGATTGCAGTCAATTATATTTTTTGCATATAGAACATCACGAAATTGTTGCATAAGGGGCCGTCGATCTGCTTTTTCAATTTCATGTTTCTGGTCCCATAGCCAGCGACATACAGTTTGCATTACATGAAAAGTGCAAAGTAAAGTGGTTGATTTAGGAAATATAGTATGGAGCGCATTTATTTCTGCAGCTGAATCATCTGTCATAAAAACGGAAGGTGTTCCTTTACCAGCAAACCCATTAGATCCCAGGACATCCCTTAATTTTTGAAAACAAAATTCATACACTTCCTGTGTTTGAAAACTGTGGATCATACAGCCTAGAGCTACACCGCCGACTTTAGTAGCACCAAAAAAAAAATGTAATTGAATTACCCATTTGATCACATAATCCACTGCTGTCAACAAAAACGATTTCACTGGAAAAATGCATACTGTGGGCTCTAAGCATTAAGGGCGTTACCACAACACAGCAAAATGGCTCTTCGCTTATAAACATCTTAATTCCATTCTCTTCAAAATGTGCCTTCTTCTCCACCAGCTTTTCAAAAACGCTTTTGCTTGTTCTTTCTCCATAATTTTCTTTCCTACAAAAAATAAGAGTTGAATATGCATAAAAGTTGTAACTGGAAACAAATTTTAACAGAAATACGTACCTCCATTGTTCATACAAATGATTAATTGAGCGTTCCATAGGATTTACTTGGGCATTGGTGAGAGTTTCACATATTTTATCACTTGAAGTGGTAGCCATTAGTGTAGACTTATGGAAATTTTTGGCTTCGCTGAAGTACTTGAAAAATTGATCTTTCGTAAACGAGCTTACTCTTAGATAGCTATACGCTTCTGCCATCGTAACTCTGTGGCTATGCGTAAAATGCACCTAAAGTTATTAAAATAATATTGTTGTTATTATAAATTCAAACAAACTTACTTCTACAATGGCGTTTAGACCCTCCTTAAGCAAAAGGATCCCTGCATCTTGAAAATTTGTTTTCTTTTTTTAACCTTTGATGAAGATTTTGGCGTCGCAGTTCCTGTTTCTTTCCCTAACGCTGCTTGTTTTTCTTTCCTTATTTTTAGCATTGTGCTGACAAACCCAATCTTTTCGATACTGTAGTTTTTTTATTTTAGGATACGTTCTGTTTACAATCCACTCTTGTGCAAGTAGCTTTAGAAAAGTTTTTAATCCAATTTTTTGCAGTAACATCTATTATATCTCTTTCGATGTTAGTTCTCAAAATAGCTTTGTTTTGGTCGATGTTAATTATTCTGATATTACAATCAAACGTTTTTATAGCTTCAATTACAGCCTCTTCTTCGCCTTTATTCATATTGACAAGCCTACTTTCACAACACAAACAAAATATGCGAAATAACACTTCTAACTTGCACGTGGACGACTTACTGGCGCAATAGCAAATGAATAAATATGGCATGGGCATGGCAATGCATCAACGTGCAAAGAAACGCGCGAAATAATAAGACAGGTAGCGTTGCGCCCACTGTCTAGGGAACGGAGTGTTTGGCACTCGCTAGATTTCCTAGCTCGTCAGCGCAACCAGTAGCGTTCACGGTCTAGGAAACTTAAAAATGCCAACCGTAGATAGAGATTCTATTGGCGATTAAAAGATCGCTGGAATTTGAGAGATGTCATCAATTAGCTAAATTATTAAAATGTTGAAAATTAGACAGACACAAGACACGTTAAAATTATACGAACTTACCTCATGTTTATCTATGTACCGCCGTCATTTTGTGGGCACTAATTAAACTACCACAGGATTAGAACACCAGACACTCCCGCTGAACTTCCGCTAAATAGCCACTCTAGGGACTCTCAGTGCTTTAAAACATAGTTCAAAGACGTTAACCTATGCTCTAGATTACGAGTATGGAGGAATGATTTGGAAATTATTTAATCCATAAAATTAAATTTTTGAGTTATTGTGCCATCTAGCGGAATAAATTGTTATTAAGATGTCATAATTTTTTGGGTTAAAGTAGGAAACTGTAAAATAATGTCCGCGGTAATGGTAGGGGAAGCTGTAATGAAAATCACCAATCAAAAATTTTTATAATATAAGATCTGTTTTGTCTGTTCTAAATTTTTACAGTTCTATAACTGTTCCCGTCCTACGCAGTTTAAAAAAATTTTTATAATATAAGATCTGTTTTGTCTGTTCTAAATTTTTACAGTTCTATAACTGTTCCCGTCCTACGCAGTTTAATAAATTACTAATTTTATTAACTGCCCATGGTTATTTTTTTATTACGCATGACGCCTAAGAAAACAATAATATACATGTATTTCATATAAATTCATATACTTTAATCTACTATATTAAATGATATAGTTAATTTGAGCTGAGAGAGTAGATATGCGTAGAAGACAAAGATGATGCGCAGTCGTTAATGATCACAGACCACTACAGACGTAGTACTAAATGTTAAAAAGTATACCGTCGATCTATTGAAGAGAGACAGTAAATATTCTTTCCTTCTCTGGCATCATGAGAACTTGGAGATGTTGCTTCGTGTCCCAAAATACTTTTAACAAATTCCAGTAGATGGCGCCAAACATTGGTGAAGAGAATAATAATTCTGTGATTGATGTTGTCACTGGGTGGCACAATATATATATATATATATATATATATATATATATATATATATATATATATATATAGGGTGGCCTAAAATATATCGTACGCTTACTGCAAAAACCCGTTAATTCCAAATGATCAATATTAGAGAAATGAATTTTAACTATCTTTATTTAGAACAAAGCATGTTATTAGTTGACAATAATATGATGTTCTAAATAAGAAAAGTTTAAAATTCGTTTCTCTAAATATTGGATCATTTGCAATTAACGGGTTTTTGCAGTAAGTCCACGATATACAGGCTATTTGTTTTAATATATATGTATATATATATATATATATATATATATATATATATATATATATATATATATATATATATATATATATATATATATATATATATATATATATATATATACATATATATTAAAAAAAATAGTCTGTAGATCGGGGACTGTTACAAAAACCCGTTAATCCCAAATTATCAATATTTAGAGAAACGAATTTTAAACTTTTCTTATTTAGAACATCACATTATTGTCAACTAATAACATGCTTTGTTCTAAATAAAGATAGTTTAAAATTCGTTTTTCTAAATATTGATCATTTGGAATTAACGGGTTTTTGCAGTAAGTCCACGATATACAGGCTATTTGTTTTAATATATATGTATGTATATATATATATATATATATATATATATATATATATATATATATATATATATATATATATATATATATATATATATATATATATATATATATATATATATATATATATATATATATATATATATATATATATATATATATATATATATATATATATATATATATATATATATATGTATATATATATACTTATATATATATATATGTATATATATATACTTATATATATGTATATATATATATATATATATATATGTATATATATATATATAATATATATATATATATATATATATATATATATATATATATATATATATATATATATATATATATATATATATATATATATATATATATATATATATATATATATATATATATATATATATATATATATATATATATATATATATATATATATATATATATATATATATATATATATATATATATATATATATATATATATATATATATATATATATATATATATATATATATATATATGTTGTTTTTCAGGTTTTCGTGGGTGGTGAATGTTAATTTTGTTAGCAGTTTAGAAAAACTAAACACGCCTGTTTTACCACCTAAAAAAGAATTTTATGATATACTGAATGATGAACATATAACGGAAACAGATTACGAAAGGGCTGAGAAAGTGTGGAACAGGTTTAGTTGCCGTAGTTTGGGCTAATATTCAGATTTATATTTAAAAACAGATGTGTTGCTTCTGTGTGATGTATTTGAAAATTTTCGAATATCGCTGAATAAATACAAATTGGACCCTGGTCAGTACTATACAGCTTCAGGTTTGTTGTGGGACGCCATGTTAAAGCTAACAAAGATACATATGGAATTATTGACTGATATAGATATGATTAATTTTTTTTAAACTTAACTTAAGAGGGGGGAATTAGTTGTTGTGTAGACAGAAAGCATATCGCGAATTATAAATTTCTCCACAACTACGACCCTCAGGAGCCGTCATCATTTATTACATATTTAGATTGTACGAATATGTACGGGAATAGCATGTCGCAAGCGTTACAAACAGGAGGGTTTACGTGGTTGTCTGAAAGCGAAATAATGAATTTAGATGTGATGAGTGTTTCAGATGAACGTTCATATGGGTATGTTTTTGAGGTGGATAACACTATCCTGAAACTTTACATGATTTGCATGCAGACCTTCCATTTTTGGTAGAAAATATTGTCCCGCCTACATGTAAATATAAATTAACCTAATTAATACCTAATGTGCGCGAAAGAAAAAGATATGTTATACATTACAGAAATCTGAAACAAGCCATTAGTCACGGTTTGATGGTTGTGAAAACACATAGGGGTTCTCAAGTTCAACCAATCGGCATGGTTAAAAACATACATCGATCTAAATACGGAATTAAGAAATAATAGTGACAATAAATTTGAAAAAGATCAATATAAATTGATGAATAATGCTGTCTACGGGAAGAAATGGAGAACTTGGATTTGAGAAAAGACATAAAGCTAGTAACACACTGAGAAAGTATTAGAAGGGCAGAGGGAATGAATTCTCTAATTGCTTGACCGAACTTTAAAACTTGTTCAATATTTTCTGAAGACGTTTTAGCTATTCAT
The DNA here is from genome assembly GCA_029963845.1 of Rhamnusium bicolor. NCBI lineage: Eukaryota > Metazoa > Arthropoda > Insecta > Coleoptera > Cerambycidae > Rhamnusium > Rhamnusium bicolor. The sequence continues at coordinate 112,693 of JANEYF010004168.1, forward strand.
ATGTGTAGATTAAAGATAGTTTATAATAAACCAATCTATTTCGGGTCAAAGGTCAAAATGAAAAACCCAGGAATGGCCCCACCTCACTCCATGCCATTCCTGGGGACAGCCAGACCTCGAACCCGGGACCTTTCGGTTCCAAATTCAACGCTCTTACACAGAGCCATCTGATTGTCCATTTAAACTTTGTGTTGTCCGAAATTTCAACATAATATACCTTAGGTAAAACGTATCTCGAGTAGACCGAAAATGTCAATTATACTGCGATAACCTTTGGGCAGGTAGGTACCGGGTGAAACAAACGCCGCGCCGGACACTGTTTATTTTTACATCTTTTGTCTACAATACATTGATTCAAATTTTATGAATAGAAATTAATGAATAAATATAAATATAATTTCCTTTTATGTAATTTACACAAAGAATGCCACTTTATTTTAGTTGTAATGTACATAATTTTTGTATGTATCTTTCTGTATGCATTTTATTTTAATAAGTGAATACATGAATTTATTTACATTGTTACTTATTTTAATTATAAAATATTTTTACTTACACTTAATACTCGCTAAACGTTTTATGTTAATAAGTAAAATGTTTGAAAATAATAAATTTGGGGCTAATCTGTGTAGAAAAAAATACGTGCTGCCATCGAGGTCACAATATAAAAATTTAAGAAAAATCTCCGACAGTGTACTGTATGAATCATTCATCTTACAGTACCTCAAATTGTGCAGTAATCTATGTATGAATACTGCTGCCATCTAAGTTAAGAAATAAAATTCTACTACAGCGTAGTATTCTGTGTAGAAAATAAGTTCCACCAACTAAGTCAAAATTGATATTATTAATTTACAAACTGGGCATTACACTAAACAGGTAATACAAATTTTGGTTTTGCTAAAGTGTACTTGTAAAAATTTGGGGGTTTTTGGAGATTTATGTGATTGTTTTTGTTCAAAAGTATTTCTTCCTTTTCATCTAAAATTCAAAAAATTGTATAGATAATATGGGCTGATATCTAGGTTAAAATATATAAATATATAAAGAAAATCGGTGAGATGTGTACACTATGAATCCTTCATAATATGATACAAAGCTCCAAAGTGAATCATAATAAATCTTTAAATCAAATTATTTTTATCAACACTCATAAATCATAAGTTAAATAATTACCATCGTTTTTTTCTAGACATTAGGTTCTATTTGATTTCTTTCAGTTAAATATTAGTTTTTTATTTTCACATATCATTTTCGTGATACTTTCCAATTTTTATATGGACTTATTTTCCGTTTATTTCGTAAATATTATTTGTTTATGTATATACATATATATATATATATATATATATATATATATATATATATATATATATATATAACGATAAGTTTGAGGTAAAATTTGTTGCAGATCATTAACTTTGGGGTCGCACTGCTAAGTTTGGGGTCGACCTCAATGTTGCTTATATATTAGACGTCAACTTTGAGGTCGACCTCAAAGATACTTATATATAGATAATCAACTTTAGGGTCATTAGGTTCATGTCCACACTAAGTGTGATGTCACAATATGGAAAACCGGTAGCTGATGGTTACGTGGCGAAATAACTATGAAAGTGAAATTTTGTATTATAGTAGAACAGAGATAAATTGTCCTTCCTTATCGGAAACTAACGGACCAATAACAATTTTGATTTTGAAATTACCGCTTTGTTCTTGTTACGACTGTCATCCAAAAAGTTTTCGACATTTCGAGAGGGACAGAAAAACAAACTGTAAAAGGTAAATAAAATAAATTATTTTGTATTAAGCATTTTTAATGTATACGGGTACCTACATTAACTACCTATTTAATAACTGGTTCTTTTATTTTGTAGCAGAAACTTCAACAAAACTAATCAAAATTATTTCCAGCTAAATAATATAGCAAAATAAAAAAGAGACCCCTTCAAATAAAAAACATAATGGGAAGCCTAGTGGGAGCCAATTGATTGTAGATAGCACGGGTGAACTATTAATAATACGTATTGCCATTATAAATTAAAATGTTTGAACTATCGGTATCCAAGGTTTGACTTCAAAATAAATAGAACTGTACTGAATATTGAAATAATTAGGCTGAAACCGAATTGAGAAGACTCTACCTAAAAAGAACACATGGTGGTAAGTTATTTGTAAATTAGTAAATTATTTATAAATATTGCATATCGTTATAAATTAAAATATTTTAATCGTAGATGTCTGGGAGTGTTGGATTTCCAAATGAAGTGTAGTAAGTATAAGAATCAGACTAAAATTATATGAGGATTTGTAACTGATTAATTTTAAATAATGCAACAGGGGGCCAATTTATAAGTAGTAAATTAGTATTGTGCATTACTATTCAAAATTATAATGTCTGAAATGTATCCAGGGAGATATAGGTACAGGTGTAAGGCTCCACATTGTACAAATGTTTTTTTTTTCACAGATATTACTAACCCGGATTATGAAAATAAACACTTTTCAGTTTTCTATCAGTATAGAATGGAGAAAAAATGGTATGAAGCAATTAAAATGCATTCAAATTGTAATTTTTCTGAGTTATAACTTTGTGAAGATTATTTTCAATTAAAATGTTTTACTAATACAATTTAAACGAGGTTAAATAAACTTGCAGTTCCTTCAATATTTTCATCGCAGTTAATAATGTCACAGTTAAAAGAAAAATTTTGACCAGGATCCATCAAATAAAATATTTAAAACATACACGAAAAGGAAAATTGATACTTTAGAATCAATTAATGAAAAAAATGTGGCTTTGCTTTGACACGTAGAAAACAATAAATGTATTTTATTAAAAGAACAGAAAATAAAAATTTGTAAATTAAAAAGGCGATTATATATCTCTCAAAATAAATTAAAAAGTGACTGAACATTTTAATCAGGAATTTGTTTAAAATATGCGAAAATTTTGATCCAGCAGGGGCAGCATTTATACAGTCTATTTATAAATTCAAAAAGCAAGAGATCTACATGGACCTGTCAGAATAAAGTTTTTGCATTGGGGTTGTTGAAACGAGAGCCAAAATGTCTGAATGAATAGTTAATCTGTGTCATAAAGTTGCTATAAAATGATATGTACTTTTACTACATTTGTTATTGTTATTTATTCATATTTGTTATTTTTTAGCTTGTGCATTAATTGCAGTATACCTAATTTTTTTTTTGTTATATGTTTAAATAAACTTTAATTTGTCCGCTTGGCCCTCCTGTGAAAATGTAATTTTATAGAATATAATAATATATGTATTCTTTCAATTTAATTAACTGTGTAGGTTTATTAAGTATAAAGTACCTGAATCTTTCAGTAGACATTATCCCCAGAAAACTGAATAGTTAATTTGTAGGTATCATAAACATAAAGAATAAATACAATACTTTTTCTACATTTATTATTATTATATTTAGGAATTTTTTTTAAATTGTTCATTAATTGCAGAATGTGGTTATATTTCTTTTTATATGTTGAAATAAACTTTAATTTTATGTGCCTCCTCTAAAACATTATTTTTTCTATGACCGTTCAAAAAAGTGGACTTTTACACAGTCAGTCATTTAGGTGTGAAAAGTAGGCTTTTATTGCACGGTGTTACTGTTTTCACGTTGCTATTGACGACGTGAAAAAATTTACTTTTTCGCACGTTGCCATTGACGATATGCGACAAAGTTACATTAGGTTTGTTCAAGCAGACAATCCGAAATTGTTCTGGATTTGTAATTCTAATGCAATTAGTCAAATTGAGAACTTTACTGTCAAAATGCCTCAGACTAACTAGTCACATTATAGAATCAAACCCGAACTGTTTCGGATGGTCTACTTGAACAAACCTTTTATTGCACGCTAAAATAGAACTGTTAATGAATGAGATAAGCAATATGGCCTTTTAAATTTTTTGAAATTAAAATTATAAATTTATTGTGTCCAACTCGGCGTAACGGCCTCGTTGGACAATTTTTACGTCACGTGCAATAAACACTCTTTTTGCACTTGTTGCATAAATAGCTGTTTGTTTTGTTTCAATTTCTTTAACTGTTAAGTACATGAGTGTTTTATTTATTTATTTATACTCAATGTTAATACATGAACTTACCTGTTTTTTTTTAATTGTATGTTTAAGTTATTTAATACATATTTCATTATTTGTTAATAAGGTTTTTTATTTATCAGTACCAACATAAAGTTTATTATATTTTCAGCATCAAATCCAAAATTATACATTGAATCATTACTTTAAGGTCAAAGTGTATGGTCTAATGTAGAGTTCATAGAACAAAAACTGTCGCCAACCACAGATATTTCGGCCAATCAAATTTAAACTTCGCACTTCCCCTAACCCCTACCAATCTGTCGCTATACCGGCATCTGAAGTTGAAATAAAAACTACAAATTGTGTATTCAGCCACAGTTTGGTTATGTTAGTTGTTTATGTCGTTATTTGAGCAATTTTCTATGCTGCATGTAAATTTTTTTTACAAAAAATGAGTTCTGAATTGTCTTGGGTAACCATCGAAAGTCCCTATAGGTATGTGGGAAATCATACAATGTGAATTTAACAAGTGCGGAAATAGAAAGGTGTGAGACTGGTAAGTTTAATTAATTTAAGTTTTTTTATAAATGTGTAATTTATTCAAATTCATTAAACATTACATTTTAAATATTTTAATCTTAAAATTTAATGTACTTTTCTCAGATTCGGCATTTTTTGCTACCATATGCCTAAAGTATGATCAATTAGAAAAAACTAACACTGTGTGTGCCACAGCTAGTACAGAAGACTCGGGCCCTTCTACCAGAATGTCAGTTAGTGACTCATTTGAAACACCGAATAAAGAAAGTGCACCAGACACAATGAGGCGAGAAGCAGACCCTTCACAGAACGTAAATGCAAATCAGTTATGCCTAACATTACCAGAAGAACTAGAAGAAACATTAATTTCTTTTGTTCAATAAAGACCTCCATTATGGAACTTTAAGTTGCCTCTTCGGGAAAGATCCAGGGGAGATAATTGAAAGAAACTGGAGGGAAATAGTTGAAGAATTGGGAGGTAATTAATATTAGTACTCAGTATGAATTAATAATAATGGTTTTTTAGTAAAGTCCAAGTCTTTAAAATGAGGTATGAAATTTGTATGGTTGTGTGTAATTTACAATTTTTTTTTTTTTAGTTAATATCTCAATTGCTACATTAAAAAGTAAGTGGAAATCTCTTCGGGATTCATTTATAAGGGCAAAAAATAATATTAATAGAAAAATTCCCTCGGGAGCTCCATCCACCGAAAGGCTTGAGTCAGAAAAATTAAAAGCTCGCCACAAGAATTATGAACTCCTGGAATTTTTAACTGCAAATTTAGATTTAAGAAGGTAAATTTTGACAAAACTGTTTACATATATAAAATAGAATTGTGTATACATTGTGCTATTCTTTAAATTTTATTTTGTTTTCACTTTAAGGTGTTCTTATTAATTTTTAACCTTTTGATAAACTACAAGAAAGTAATAATTATTGTAACAATTTGTAAAACCAAGATATGCCAAAATCTTTGTTAATCCTGGTTAATTCTTAGATTTTATTTGTAGCACTGGCAGAATCATAAATGGAAGCACTTTTCTGTTTTTCATGTAATTGAGCATGTTAAAATATAGGGAATAGACATACAAAACACAGACAAATGCTTCCATTTATGTTTTCGCCAATACCTCAACAAAAGTGAGATACACTCAGTGCGCACCGAATGTCAAGTTTTCGATAAGTAGATATGTACTTTTAAAGTTTAATCGAACTTTTATGAAGTTTGAAGAAAAAATAGCATATTTTAATCAGAGTAAAGTGACTTTTGTGGCAAATCTGTAGTGTTGACACATATAGTATTATGTCTACAAGTTTTAGCTTCTGTTAGCATGAGTATTAAAATATTTTTTGTTTTTTTTTTTAATTACAGAACTGTAACAAATATTGCAGAAGATGAAGAAATTATGGATAATAGTAGACCATCTATAGCCACAGTCACAGCTCAATTGAAACGCCATCCAGTGGAAGAAATAAAAAAAGCAATGTCAACTGCAGAATCGTTATCAAACATTGATACAACATTTATATCTGCTGTTCAAAACTTGAGCAATCAACAAGAAAAACTTAAGGAACACAACACTTTTGCATGAGACTGGTGGATAGTTTAGAAAGATTACCAAGGACAATTAAAAATAATGTAGAATTAAAAATTCTTCAACTGGTTGTAGAAGCTGAAAACAAATATTTAAATAGCCACAGTTAATGTTTAAATAAAAAAAAATCATAAACAGTTTTGTGTTTTCTTTATTTTTAAGTATAAACAAAATATTTTAAAATTTAATTTTTAATAATTTTAAAAATAAACAGGCACTGAAAGAATAAATGTTTTAATTAAAAAAGGTTTATCCAATGATTAACTATGAGTTGTGTTTGTTAATAAAACTTTGCCATTTACTAAATGATAGGGTAATATTAATTAATACATTATAAAAGTAATATTGTTGCATAAGGCATTAATATTTTTGTATAAGGATATAATGAGATTAATTAAAATTGTTTTAAAATGCAATCAAATAAAAATAGTATTTAGTTTCAAGTACAGTATGCAGTCTCAAGTATCTGACCCAGTTTTTAGATTTTAAATCCCAAATTTTAATAGGAATTAATAAAAATATTCTATTTTAACTAAAATAACAACAGAAATAGCTACTGTCCCAACTAAATTAAAAAGTTAACCTTAAATGAGTTTTCTTAGATGGTTGTTAAATTTACTTTTCTAAATTATTACTATAAAAAATAAGGGAACACGTGTACTGTTCATTATGTATAAATTTTATACATACAGCTACTCAATTTAAATAAAAAAAACCTCATATTACAAAAAAAATAATAAAAATATATAAATAAGAACTACATTTCATTGCGCATGTGACCATTGCCACGGTACAGATCCTTTTTCATTGAAATATTCTTTTAAAGTGTCTCTAACATTTCTTACTGCAAGGGTAAAATTGTTAGCTCCAGTTCTACCAATTGAAGTCATGGGACCTTCTTGCCTCCATTTTCTGGTTGTTGCATGTAATAATTGTGAAGGCAAACACATGCCTTTATAATATTTTCCACATTTTCAATTTTAGCAATAATAGGCTTCCTAAAAAATTCTCCATCTACTTGCCAAGATACCAAAGGCATTTTCTACTGTGAGCCAAGGCCTTGACAATCTATAATTAAAAATTTGTTCATTTACTCCTAGTCCCTGTCTGGCAGGGTATGGCCTTAATAAATTTTTTAATAAAGGGAAAGCTGCATCACCGACAATCACAAATGGCAATTCAGGACATCCCCTAATAATTTCCATTTCTTGTGGAATATTTAATTGGCCTTCTTTTATGCCTTTCCCAATTTTACTATTTAAAAATATTCCCCCATCACTGTGTCTTCCTGGTGATCCGATGTCAACTAATCTAAAGCAGCATTTAAAATCAACAACAGCCAAAAGAACAACTGAGTAGCATTATTTGTAATTATAATATTCACTGCCTGCATTTGGGGGTGCCTAAAATATAAAAATACTTGAATATTTATACATATTCAAAATAAAAAAACTAATTTACCTCAATTTGTACATGTTTTCCATCTATGGCTCCTATACAGTTTGGAAATTGCCACCTATTTTTATATCCAACAGCTATGTTTAGCCATTCTTCTTCTGTTGGTGGCTGTAGTACAATTGACTGCAATACTTCCCAAATAATTTTGGTAGTTTCTGCTATTATGGTGGAAACAGTACTAAAACCCACTCTAAATAAATACAATAGGCTACGCATGCTATCGCCTGTAGCAAGATATCTGCAAACAGTATTTTTTAATATTAAATAATTAATCAAGGTATTAAAATCTTTACCTTAAAGTTATTGCCAATCTCACTTCTGTAGAAATTGGCTCCCTTTTAACATCTACTTTTTGCAATTGAAAAGAAACCATACCAAGTAAATTTTCAAAAGCTGTTGGTGTCATTCTCAAAAAATTATAATGGGAACTTAATTGATTTAATCAACTCAGGAATTGAATTATTCCAAGCTCCATATTTTCTTCGTGAATCTTCTTTAAAGATTGGTTGAACCCACAACCTAAAAATTTTAACTTAATTATCTTGCGTACCTACTTAATTAAAATTAAGAAAATAATGTCTTACCGTCTTTTTTTACGATTATTTTTTTTTCTATTTTGGATGGACCTCCTCCACATCCAATAAATAAGTAAAATAGCTTTCATACTAACAGGCATTTTGAATAACAAATGCTTGTAAGCGCAGATAAATCAAAAACATAACCTCAAAACGTCAACTAGGTTAGATCACAAAACACGTGTCAGCTAAATAGAAATGACCACAAAACTCGGACACAGACTCAGGTCTGTGAACGTTAAAAGAGTGTGGTTTAAAAATCCAGGAGTGGGGAAGTGTGGTTGGCGACAGTTTTTGTTCTGTGAAACCGGCATAATTCGACGGTGTTTCGACAAAAAGGCGTAAGCGGCTTTTTACCAAATTTTACAGGAGAGCCAAAAATTGATGAACATGTAAAATGTGTTATTCCAAGTTTAATTTTGTTTTAATAAAATTAAAAATAGTTAAACAAAAAAACCTTATTCTGGGTGTCGAAATAATCGCAGGTGAGCATTTCAACCCGTACCACTATGAGATTTCGGCGTTTATTAATTTATAATCTCAGTTTATTCACAATGGAAGTTATCGATTACGCTTATTCAACTTCAGTTTTAACGATTCTCGAACTTTTGGTGGAATCAACCATAGTGTTAGCGGAAAGGTTCATATCTTACGATATGTTTTCGATAATAATCTCATTTGCAGATTATTGTCGCTTACGCCTTTTTGTCGTAACACCGTCGAATTCATCACTTCAGGATGTGAGTGTACAGAAGGTGATCTGACGTATTAATCTATGTGATGTAATAGGTAATGCAGTTACCTGATTGTCTGTTTGTTCCGGCATTGACTAGGTTCCGGTGACGTTAGGCGTGTTCCTTTTACCTGAGATGTCATTCTCCATGCTGATTGGTGCATTAGCTGAGATTAACCGAGATCTCGGATAAAAGGAAACACACCTGTTGTAATTAGATGTGTTCTTTTTACCTGAGACTTACTGAGATCTCAGTTATTCTCGATGCTGATTGGTGTATTAGCTGTGATTAACTGAGATCTCAATAGAGAGGTCTAAGTTGCTCCAAGTGAATTTTCGTAAATACCTAATATGACATACAATAGGTGTGTCTGAGCTTAGTCTGAACTTTGTTTTAATGAGCAGACGAATTCATGCAACACTCCTATCTTAAGAACTTAAAAGAAGTGACACGTGACGCAATCACCCCAGGGGTGCTACACTACTAATTGACTATAACGTGAGCTATAACTATAGGCTGGCTATCTTAATAGTTTAAATATGACCTTGAGAGGCTTATAGTCGTTTACGTGACTATAAAGAAGGCTATAAAATAGTAGAATACCCTGGTCTTCTAAAGTGTTTGAAAGAAGAGGACATTAGGTGTGTTCCTTTTACCTGAGATTTACCGAGATCTGTTATTCTCGATGCTGAGTGGCGCATTAGCTGAAATTAACGCAGATGTCGGTAAAACTCAAGTAAAAGGAACACACCTAATGTTGCCAAAGCACTCGGAGTGAATTTCATAAACGCCCATCGCATAGGGAATTTTTTTCTTTATGGGATATTTTCCAGCCTGCTGAAGGAAAATGCATTTTTTGCTTCTAAATTAGAAATATTTATTATTAATTTGACAACTGAAAAGATATTTTGAATAAGGCTGATATATTTCCACGAATAATTACATACCCGTTTTACAGACGGCAATGCTTCTGCAATACACAATGTCTTGATAGAAGGCATGCACAGTGATAACAGAATTGCAAAAAATGATCGCTGACTCTCAAGTGCGCATGCCTTTTAAGACTTTGCATATTGCAAAATATTGCCGACTGTAAAAAGGTGTTTACAAAACATTAGTAGTACCAAAGAGAATTAAAGGATAAGAGAGACCAAGTAATATAAACTTTCTAAATAATAGTATTAAACAGTGTTGCCAGATAGTAAATTCAGTTTTCAATAACCAACAAATATTAAAGAAGAATAAATATAAAAACAGTTTCTTTAAGAAACAATCAAAGCTTTGTAATCTTTTTTATATGATATTAATTATAACCATTAAAAAATATAAGCATCTTTGTTAACTGAATTGTTTTGTTAAAGTAGGGAAGTGTACAATTTTATTTCAACGTGGAAAGCTGACTACACTGTACAACATTCTTTCACATATGCTAGATGTCTCTAGCATTAAGTTTCTTGCAATATATAAGTAAATGCACACAACCATTTATATATGTATTAAACCTTTCTGTGCAGTAATAGGCAAGGAGGTTTCACTATTAAATAATAGATGCCCGTTTGAATCGCGGGAATAAATTCAATTTTACCTACACTTTAAAATATAAATAATTAAATTATATTTTTTTTACGGGATTATTCATAAAATAAATGAGAACATTAAGAAATAGGTAGGTAATTAACTACTTCACTTATTTAATTATAAGAAAAAGAAATAGCGCACTTAAATAGTTGAATCGGATACATCTTACTATTGTCATTGTTTAAACTATTTGGGAAAAATTATTTATTCAGAATATACACAGTGGGCCAAAAAACCGGTACAGATTTTGTGGCCTCATATTTTCAATAATAATGATTAATGAATCAAGTCAAATATTTCTTAGAAAAATGAATCTAATACTTTGGAGATTGAAAACATATCTTATTTGAAATAATGCAGTAGTTTCAATTCGATTTTATTATTTTACTTATTTGACCTTGTGAAAACGGGAGTTTTTAATAATATCGCGTGGCTTTAACGTGGAATTAAATCTGTAATAAAATTAGTAGGTAATGATTTGTTTTAACAAATAAAAAAAAAATTCTACTTGGTTGAATACCTATTAGATATTTTGCTACCCATTTAATTACACGTTTTAAAGCAACATGACATTATTAAAAACTCCCGCTTTCGCATGGCCTTTATTAAAGTGCAATAAAATCGAATTGAAACGTTGTATTATTGCAAATTAAGATATGTTTTCAATCTCCAAAGTCCAGTGGCGGCTGGTGAATTTAGGCGGTTATATCATATTGAAGCATGGGATCCAAGCAATACTTTGGCATAACTATCAAGAGTAAATAAAGAAGTTTTGAAGAAAAAAGATTGCGATTGAAATTTGCAAAAAAAAGTTGAAAAATTTGTGTGCCTCACCAGGTTATTTTTTAAATGATTAGTAAAATATTGCGAAACATTTTTTTTTCAGAATCAGAAGGAAATATAGATTTCAAATTTCATAAAAAAATATTGATTTTTTACAAAGTTGCACCTTTTTGAAATTTGCACAGTGAAAAAGCAATCTAAAGTATTTCAAAACCGTAACTTTATAGAAAATCAATATTTTTTTATGAAATTTGAAATCTTTCGTTATATTTTTCACCCGATTCTGGAAAAAAATGTTTCGCAAATATTTTAAAAATTGTTTAAAGAATAGCTTGGTGATGTACATAGTTTTTCATTTTTTTTTTCGCAAATTTTGCTCGCAATTTTTTTTCTGCAAAATTTCGTTTGTTTAGTTTTGTCAGTTATGGCTTAAAGTATTACTTGGGTCCCATGCTCCAGTACTAAAACATACCTACATTTTATCAGCCGCCAAAAGTAGGTATTTAATTTTTCGAAGAAATATTATTTGCAACATTAGTATACATCAGAGGCGGTCGGTACATGGAAGCAAGGGAAGCAGTGTTTCCCTTGGGATTATTAAAAAACAAACACATAATTAGAACCTATTTATTATTTATCACATATATTAATCATTAAAATTTACTTTTACCCAATTTCAATAGACACGGCCCACGGCCCTGCATTTCAACAGTTGAGATAATGTTGCACGATAAAACCGTAACGATGACGCACTCGATTAATCGAGCCAACACGAACTCGCGCGACTTCAATATAACTGATAAGCAACTTCTTGAAATGCATCCCATCCCCACTTCATGATCTTGATATCTGAGCTGCATAGCATAGTAATGCGTCTTGTTTTATAGATTTTAATATCGATTTTAATATTATACTTAATATTAGTCTTGCTAGTATTATTCTCAGCTTTTGTGTTATATTTGTAAAAACTTTTTTGGTGTTTCTAAACCTGTGGTGTGGCGACAAGTGATTTTTAAAACGTTGAACATTAGTGCGCATATAAGCAGTTTTAGAATTGCTTATTCAGTATGGAAGCTGGTCCTAGCACTGTGGAAAATATTATTTGCGTTTGTATGGTGTGCAATTTGTTGAAAAAGGAATTTTCATATTCGTTTCAAGATAAACTGGATATTATTAGAAACGGGAGACCAACACCTGATTTAAAACTTTTAAAAACGAAAGTTAAATCATGCTATAGGTACTTTAATATTGAAGTATATAGTGCTAATCAGTGGTTAACGGGTTGTGAAAATTTGTGTAAATTGTTTTGTTGGCCATGTGTAATTTTCACAAATGAAAAAGGTGTTTGGAATAAAAATGGTTTTTCAGATTTAAGCAACATTCAAAAAGTGACAAAGAGGCATGGTAAGTGTGAAACTCATTTGCGAGCGGTTCTAAAAAAAAACCATTTGGAAAATCACGAATTGAGCATTCATTAGATCAGCAGTTGAAAGAAAGTGACCGTAAGCATAATGAACTTGTAAAAAAAATCGAGGTGTTAAAAAGACTTATTGACATTGTTTGTTTTCTCGGCGAAAATGAACTTAGTTTTAGAGGGCATACTGAATCTCGGAGCGTTGCTAATAGGGACAATTTCATCAATTTAGTTGATTTATTAGCAAAATACGATACAATTTTAAGTAACCATCTGGAACACTCCACGGTATTTCGCGGTACATCAAATCATATTCAAAATGATTTGATTCAGTCGATAAGCAATATTGTTTTTCAGAGTTAATCAGTAAAATTTAAAACATTTCAGATTTTCGAAAAATTATTTACTGTAGGTTTTCTCATATTTATTACTTCTCTCTAAGGAATATAGAAACTTGATAGGAGGAGGGTTATTAGTAAAAAAAATATTAATGTTTATATTCTATACATTTTTAAATTTTATTTACAGATTTTTTTTTGAAAATTAATTATATGCGGTTAAAATATACGAACTGTTTTTATTAAATAATTTACAAGGCGTTAATTATTATTATTATAATATATATAATACAAAGAAATACTTACAAATAAATATATAATACAAAATATTTCAAAAACATTTAGGAAATACTTAATAAAATACATATAATTCAAATTATTTCAAAAACATTTAAGGAATACACTTAATAAAATGTTATATAATACAAGTGATTTTAAGAAATATTAACGAAATACTTTTAAGATAAATATAATATAAACTATTTCAAGAATATTTAATTAATACTAATAATAAATATATATACCTGGTACAAAATATTTCAAAAACATTTAAGAAATACACGTAATAAAACATACAATACAGTATTAGTACACAATTTATTCTAAAACCTTAAGTCTATCGCGTCTAGCACAGACTACACAGAGGTTGTCTGTGGCGTCTAGTCAGTCATAATCAGGGGTTCTGATTGGCCATCCTAAATCGAATGACGCATTGTTGCGCATGCCATCACCCCACTTTCAATTTCACTTCTACGTTCCACGTATGATGCCAACTTTATCTATGATGACAACAGCTAATGTAGAAGAGGTGCCTTTTGTGTTTGTTTATAAAATAATAGTGTAGTGTTGATTGTTTGGATTATATCGATATAAACAAAAGCACGTATGTCCAATCGAAAATATTGTAAAAAGTACAGATATATCCGGAGTTATGTGAACATTAATAATAATGCATGCCCACTTGTTTTACCAGCAACGGCTTTGGCGGTGCAAGATTTGGAATTTTTGGAAATGAAATGAATGCTGCTACTAATGATAGAAATCAAGAATGCTCTGTGCATCATGATCCAAACGATCCAACTTTATCTGAAATACTTTGTATTATATATATTATAATAATAATAATTATCGTCTTGTAATTATTTAATAAAAACAGTTTGTATATTTTAACCGTATATAATTAATTATCAAAAAAAAAATCTGTAAATAAAACTTAAAAATGTATAGAATATAAACATTAATATTTTTTTACTAATAACCCTCCTCCTATCAAGTTTTTATATTCCTTACGAGATAATAAATATGATAAAACCTACAGTAAATAATTTTTCGAAAATCTGAAATGTTTTAAATTTTACTGATTAACTCTGAAAAAGTCTTACTTTTACTTTAGCTAAATTTTCATGAAAGATCTGATTAATTCTGAAAAAGTATTCTAGAAGAGTCCAAAAAACTTGTAAAAATGCAGTCTTTAAAATGATTAGTAAGTTTTACATAGATCTTTTCATACTTTTTCAGAATGTTTCAGAATTTTTTAGACTTACTCATTCTTCTGGAATTGTTTTTCAGAACACTGCAAGACTAAATTAGATTATTGGCAGAAACTATTTCCACCAGGGTTTCGCTGCGAGTTCGATCCTCGCCACCGGCACTGGCAATGTCGGTGGGTATGGTTGTGTGTCTGCGTTTTTTTCATAAGTGTAACCCTCGCCCGTGCAGCTTCGGCTTTGGAATCGGGGGTTGTCTAATTTTTGTGGTGTTTTTATGTTTTATGTTTATTGAGGAGTGGCGGTCTTACAAGTGTACTTTTTTCTAGATATCATAACTTTGCAGCTTTCGACATTTGCTTTAAAATGATTATACCGAAGCCACGCCCCTTTTCTTAAAAAAAATTTTGTCTCGCTTCGCTCGGGGTTTCGCACTACCCATCACCCTATATCACAAACTGCTTCCCTGTATCAAAACTCACCGCACGCCCCTGGTATACATAAATATTTATCAGTTTTATCACTAAAGAATCTTAACGCAACAATCTTTATACCTACACGAGTAATGTATGTCATAGATTTATTTTTATTCTCTTTGCGCATGTTTGTGATATTCTATTGTTAATTGTGAAATAGTAAATGCGTACAAACGGTTCATACTAATAATAAATAATTAAATTATAATTGCAATATCGAAATTAACAAAATTCTGAATAGGCACTGTCAAAGAAAATTAATGGATAATAAATCTGCAGTCAGATATTAATATTGACTCAATAAAATATTTTGTGGTAAAAGTCAATCTTAAAAGTTTAATTTGTAAAATAAAATATAAACGTATTATTTTAAGTATTGCGTTAATAAATTATTTGGTGCTAACACGTTTTTTTAAACACCACATTTTGCAAATTTTTGCATTTAGAATTATTAATACAAATAAAAAAGACGTTAAGCTCAGTTAGGCAAGACTAGCTCTAGCACTTATTACAATAATGTATTACATCCCAGATTTATTTAAAAAACTAATGCCAGTGTCTCTTTACGCAATAATATCATTAAATTAAATCTGAAGATGTTATAAGCACAGTTAGGCAACGCCAGTCCTGGAGCACAACTAGAATTCCCCGTAAATATACAAAAATTCCTCACAATCAGTAAAAGAACTTGTACCAGCGTTTGTCAGCGTCCACGATTCATTCATTAGAATGAGGCACCAACAGGGTTAAAATTTTATAGAGTAATATAAAATACATTACAGATCTCGTTGATCGATAGTTGGATATTTCAGCTATTATTGTAGAGAGGGCTCTCCGGCAAAATATCCACGAAACTGTAAAAACGATTGCAATATATCTGGGCATTTAAATAGAATGCACTTGCAAGTGGCGCTCACTACTTTTAGAATGCATAAAATTTCTTTACTTTTTAAGTATAGGACGGTCTCTCTTATCCTTATATTCTCTTTGGTAGTACCTAGTACCTACCCAGATACTAAACGCATGGATTTATATCTAATAGGGGTATGACATCGAAAGATTTTAATGATGTCTGAATCAAGATGACATTTTTAATAAAATAAAGGCTTAGAGAAGTAAAAAAAACAATTTTCACATTTAAGTTAATAAGCACTTTAGTATATTGTGCACATTCTTTTTGTATTTTCTCAATATGCAGGATCTTTAATGGTTAACTTACGTATGTACATAAAAAAAAGTTAAAAAGCTAAACAATACTTTGAGTAAGAGATTTAAAGCGATCCTCTGGATTTTTCGTTTTTAATGTATACATTAGTACCTATCATGAAAGGTTCACTAATAGACATTTTTTTGCATGTAAAAACATGAAAATCACGTTCAAGATCTCTTTATTTTCCTTATAAGTATAATTTAAGTTGCAGATTCGGTAAACATCTTTCTTTTTGCCTTTTTAATCTCATTATTTATAAATGCTTTAACTTGTTCTGGAGTTCGACTGTTAAGAGAAGGATGTGTATTTATAACTTCTCTACATTGTTTTAATGATGGAAGACATTTTTCTAAAAAGTTTTTCTGGAATACGTCTCTGACAGTATGCCTCTCAGGTGTAGTCCAAGTCCTAAGTTTTCCTAGAATTTAAATAATTATAATATAGCAGACAAAAATAAACTGAAAATAAAACCGTTTCCTATTATAGGTGATTTACATTCACTTATGAGAGACTTATTTTTTGTAATTTGATTGTGAACCCATATTTTCAATTGATTAGCACTCCTTCTCTGAAGTGCAGGGGTAATATTAATCACATCTTGGCAAAAATTTAGTGAGGGTAGACTTTTCCTGTTAATGTATTCTTGAAATATTGTTACTGCTGATGCTTTCTCTGGAGTGCTCCAGGATGTTCTTCTAATATAATAGTTTGGTGAAACTAAAAATAAAAATCATTATTTCAAACTACTAGGTATAGACATAAATATTTACTCTCAACACTTCTGCTCGCCTTTGGTTCTGGAGTAAGTAATTGGTTACTCCTGGAGATTGATTCGTCACATATCATATGTCTATTAACTAAAAACAAAACAAACATTATTTAAGAATACATAAAAACGAAAATTAATGGGGAATGCAACACAATGAGTTTTTATCTATATTCTATAGAACAAAAAAATATACTTCAGACGTATTTCAGGATTTTGCTAAAAATTCCTTATTAACGGAGTAGTAATTTTTTTATATTAAATTATGTCGCATGTATGTACATAAACCGCTCTTTATTATTCGCTGATTACCTCTTTTTTGCAAAAATGAGTGTAAAAAAATGTTTTGTAATGTAGTAAAAACAATAATACAGAGCTTGGAGGTTATTTGAATTAGCTTTTCAAATTCAAGCTCCATTATAATAAATTTATGTTTTACACTTCAATCAAGTAAACAATATCACTTATCAAACGAAAATGATAAACTAGCACTTTTTACATAATTGTTGCACATTCTATAGGATACTCTTTGCAGTTTTTTTTTAATAATCTTAATTTTGTCTTGCATTATATTTTATATTACGGACTAACATTACAGACATATTTTTTCACAATTACTCAGAATTCCATGAAATACTTATATATGAATGAGCTTTTGCCATATGACAATTTTTTAGGTATAATAGGCCACATTTTTGATTTTAATCATGTCCCGATGATGCTTGCCTAATTGGCGAAATGTGGGTCACTATATTGTTCAATATTTTGGTGTAGAAACTACTTCAGTATTAGTATCACATGAAAAGTATAACCCTCTTCAGGACCATTTTTTTTTTATTAAAATGTTCAATAACTTTTTTATTTACTTATCGATTTTTTCAAAAACAATCGGGTTCTTCCTCTAGCTAACACTAACTTACTGTCGAAATTTCAATATGACGGACTTTCCGTTCTCAAATTATCGTGCTAACAAGAAACGTGACGGACGGACAGACAGACAAACGAACATTTTGAAAGACACTCAGAATTCGCCAACCAACACAATGACGTAAAAATGTTTGCTCTACGAGCGATATTTACGATTTTAGAAATGTACTGACCAAATACAATATACTGTGCGCTTATATCTACGAAGAGTATAACAAGAATTAAGTTAAATTTCTTCTTCTCAACGATTTTCATCCTTTGGAATTTCTATTAGTTCGTCTCGCATCAAGTGGTTCAGTAAAAATGTATCTCTCTTCAACTTACATTATTTGTATTATTGACATCTCTTTTCATTCCCTTTCATGAATTTAGAACACAAATTATGTGCACTGGTTTCATATCTAAGAGAAGTACATGTGATGTCACATACCTTTAAAACAAAATCGAGAAATACGGTATCAATTTTTTTTTATATGTGGCATTCCCATTGGCAATGACTATATCACAGGCAGGCAGCCAGGTAGTGCCTACGTGCACCAGATATTGATATATATATATATTTTTTTTATAGACTAGTCTCCTTCAGAGATTCCCTTTAAAAAATGTCTCCACTATTAAAATGTGAGGCGTCTTTATAAAATAAATACTTAATAAAATTTATTTACAAGGATGGATGATATATTGGTAGTGGGGCCACTTTTTAAAAAAATCAGTGCTCTAATGTGTAGATTGTACCTGGCTCCCCTAGTACACATTATCATGTTTAAAAAGTGTTAAACTATAAAGCCTGTTAAATTTTATTATTTCAGCAGGTATTTCCATGTGGCAGTATTACTGTACATTGATCAAATTGTTTTTGATTCCTTTTTAATTACTTAATAAACCTATTTCACCAACAATGGATATATAAATCTATAAATTACATTTCTAAAATATCATTAAAACTTATTTTTTCTCCGATATATAATGTATGATTTTAGTAACAACTGACAGGCACCAAATCATCACTTTCAATGCCTAGTGATTTAAAATTTATCTTCAATGTCTAGGCATTGAAAGTATCTTGTTGCTATGTGGTTGTTAAGAAAAAAACGCAAATTTGACATTTATATATGATAAGCGGGATGACATTTATTAAATAAAAGTCAAATTTAGTCACCTATACTTAATGATGATGATAATTATTATTGATTAGCTATCTATTTAAATATAAATTGTAATAATACAAAAATGATGAATCGGCGAAAAAGTTACGTGTTCAACACAGCAGTAAAGCAGATTCACTGCCTTGACTGATTTCATAACTTCGACTATGAAACGCCAGCCGTTGTACTGAATCTGCTACTTTTCTGCCTAGTTAAACAAATAACTTACATAACTCCAATCGCAGAAATATACTCTTAAACCAGCAATATCTTTAAAGCTGACTAACTAAACAATTTTAAATATTTGTGTGCTTGTGCATACTCTTTTTTAAAGAAGATAATGTGTGTAGCAAACTATCTTGTATTCATTGTGAGATTTTTTTTAATTCTATACTTTTATAAATGAAATGTAGAATTGTAAAAATTAAAGAATTTTGTTCTTACTATTACTATCTAGGATATTTGTATCTTGTACATTACCATTATCGTGTTTTTCATTGCTGATACCATTATTACCATTTTCATCATTCTCGATAAATTCATTATCGTTAAAGTCATTAGCATCGTCATCTCCCTGAGCTCTTTCCAAAAGTTTGGACATTACATTGATTTCTCTTTGTATTATGGGCATACGATAATGCTCCATATGAACTTTTTCATGGTGGCCCAAAAAGTTTGCCAAATCTCTAATTTCACTGTCTTGAAGTTCCATTGCTGAACACTTTGTGGCAATATGTTTCCTCAACTCAGTTCCCCTTAAAGTACTAGGATATACTGCACCACATTCTAATGAAAATTTTGCTAATAGTGGGCATGCACGCAAATAATAATTAGCTCCCTTTCCGGGAAGACCAAAAACATACGGATTAAAAGATGGAACGCCAGCTACTGCTCGTGTTTGTAAAATATAGTCTATATATATTACAAATTCTTTATTCAAAAGAACAGGAACTGTTCGTCCTTTTTTACCCCTAATTGTAAATCTCACATATTGTTCCCCAAGATTTATTGAATCTGCCTTTTTGTTATTTAATATCTCTTTGTTATATTGATTGAGAGAAATATAACTTTTATAATCCTCTATTAAAATGCGCTCTAATTCCCCTGCCCTCCTTCGATTAAATACTTGTATGGAAATCAATGTATATCCTGCCAGGTCTTTCCACTTTTGAAATGTAAACTTTTTTAACAGATCTTGATAAGTTGCTCGTCTTTGTTGTGTTAAGTAAGTTCTCAGTGATTTAATGTCACTTTCAGTTGGCAATTGAATTTTCTTTTGTCGATGCTGTTCAAGTTGATTTTCCTGTACCGTCCTGTTTATAACTGTGGTAAATCCTTCAGTCATTAAATGTTGAAAGTCAGAAACCAATTTTTTTTTCATGTTCTTGCTTCTTGATACATTCAGACAAAAGATAGTTAGAAATTACTTTTAAATAATTACCTAAATTATATGCTGTAGAGGGTGCATGATATTTTCCACGACTTTCATCCAGTCCTGCTACATAGTTAATCGTTTTTACCACATCATCAAAATACGTGGGGTGATATACAGATGCTAAATCATTTACATTTGGGTGAATTTTTTCTAAATTCCAGAAGAAATCTACCTATGACACGTAGCTTAGCACGTATCATAGTGTATTGATGCGGATGTCTATATTTTTCTACTTGCTTGTTATCAAATATGATAACTAACTCATCATGCTTTATGATACGTGTAACCTCATCATCTCGTAGAACTGAGAACACATCTTTTCTGAGTGTTAGACTCGCTTTAGGGTGCACGTTAAGATGCATTTTGCGACTGTTAATTAAAACATTCCGCCTCCCTTTACTTTCGGGTGAACAGCATTTTCGGTAGTGCATTCTGAGAGATAAAACGGAAAACATTCCCTTACATTTCGGGCATGGTTTATAATGGCTTGTAAGTCGGTTTTTGTTCGATTGGGGCCTTCTTGTAACAATAAACTTCCCAGTATTTAATAATGGATCCGTGTTGTAAATAAAATTTCCTTGATTTCTAATGGTCTCCAAAATAATGGTTCTCTCTCGACTACCTGCAGAAAGAAAAATATTCTTGATTAGATTCTTTTAATTACAGCTTATTTAAATAAATAACTATATTCCATTTCCGATGTTTTTAATTTGGAGCAGATGATAGTTTTTCTTGGATTGTATATTTTTGCAAAACAATTTAAGTGAGAGATCCACGACTGACTTTTAATTTGTCACTGTGACTATATTTTTACTTAAAGCAGCTGAATTGTCACATTTTTTCTACTGAAACAAGTTTGAACGGTTGCCAAATGAATCAGTTTTGTTAGCACCGACTTGTAAATTAATTTTATATTATTAATTGTAAAATTTATAACTATTTTTAAGAAAGAAAAAACAAAAGGTTAAATTATCGACTATTAACTTCATAGTATTCTTCAACTTAAAATAAATATAAAATCATAAAATATTTAGTTTCCCCTAAACAACAACAAAATACAGATTCTCCACGCCTGCCCTAATTTAAAAACATCTCAAAAGTAATACATTTTCTTCATATTAAAAAGAACAGAAAACTCACTCGCCTTTCTCTAAATGAATAAATTTTTGTACGTCAGGTTCTTTTTTTATGAATAGTTTCTAAATGCCTTGGCAATTTGGTAACAAGTTTCTTACAGAACATGCAGAAATTTTGTTTTGTTTTTGAAGATGACGTTGGCACCACTAAATTATTCCAGTTGAGGTTTGAGGAACTTGCTTCTTGCAAACAGGATAGTCCTAGGGAAAAATACTTATATAGCAACGATAATGTTCTGCATTATGAATAAAAATAAAAATTGGGGCAGGTCTGCGGTTAATGTTGCTACTTTTTCAGCAATCATTAATAACAGTAGGTAGTCTATATTTCACGAAGAAACGGCATTTATGCACACGTTTGAATTGAAAATCACGTGAAATCAACACATGTTCGACAGAGTTCATTTTTAAAAACATTAAACATTACAGACAACTCAACCTCTTGTATTCATAAAATAATCTTATACTTGGACATAATGGGCATGCTTAATTGTTTAAACTGAAATATGACGTAAACATGCACAAGTTATTCGCGTTATACTTAAATATAATCGTGATCAAATATCACGAGAAAAGCATACGTTATATTATGTAATATCTACTAAACTGAAAAATTTAATATAATTAAACTTGTAGGTTCGATAATTCGAATATAGAGTATAGGTATAATTTAATATAATTTTCAAATGTACTAAGTAATTAAAGTTAGATAGGTACCTACCATTAATTATTTTATCTTTATCTGCAATTATGGATGATGTTGAAGGCAGCTCTTCCTTAGATTTGACAATTGCTCCCATCTTTACATTTATAACGTTTTTTGATTTTAATAATGCAGGTTCTTTATCTGCAAAAAAAAATGTATATAACTTGACAAACTTATGTATTCACAATGATTTAATTTCTGTTTAAACCAAAAAATGTTAAGACAAACCTGACTTTTTTTCACAAAAATTAAAAAATAAAATGATAACTGCGGTACCCTATCCAGGGACACACTGTACATGTATACTTATGCGAAGTTCGATATATTGTTAATATAAAAAAAGTTTTAATATTAATACTTGCTTAGTAATTAATTTATAGTTACTTACCCTCGATTTCGAAATCTGAATTATCGGCTGAATCAGATGTCACTTCGAATGGCACATAATCCTTATCTGCCACAGAATCATCACTATCAAAATCAGAAACTGTTACAGTATTTTCTGTAATTTCATCATTTTGTTGGTTTTTTACTATTTCAGCGTTTTTAGCTTGCTTCACAATTTCAGCATTTTCTACGCTTTTGTCAATTTTTGGTATTTCTATAATTATAAAAAATGTCAATTGTAATAATAGTTAATTAAAGTGCAGGACACCACTGCAAAATTTTTATTTATCATCCGATTTGGACCGGGTTTTTTTTTAAATGTAGAGCATCAAGTAGTGTATCTTAAGAGAAAAAACATTTTATTTACAAAAAATGATTGTATAGCAAAATCCCTTTCACCATTGTATTTTTAATAGAATTCTTAATATTTTTAAAAAAAATATGTCTGTCTATCTGCAAGTCAGTAACCTTTTTGTAAATCAAGATTAATTAAGAACAGAAATTTCGATTGTTTTTGAAAAGTCACTCAGCAACTTAGTAGAGTAGAGTAATTTATTGTGTGTGACAATACAATATTGTTTACACTCGTCAGGTACAATGATAATAATACAGTGCATACTAAATAAAATTAATTAAAATTCCAATTAAGGTGTAATATCAAGATACAAACATCACAATAAAGTATGATTACACTAAAATTAATAATTAAAATTAACAGCACAAAAATTTACATTTTTCAAAAACTATTAAAATACGTGACAAATTCATTTTCTTTCAGAAAATTTTTGACTGCAATATTTAGCATCAGACGCTAAAACATTTTTAACAAAACTAAGATTATTATTAAAATACTGCGAAGAATAATCCTATAGAATGTGCAACAATTATATAAAAAATGCAATAAATCGTCTGCAAAGAGTATGTTTTCTCAACTCTCAGCTTTAACTTGTTTTATACCTACCTATAACAGCTGAATTAGATGTCACTTCGGATAGCACATAATCTTTATCTGCCAGAGAATTGTCATTATCGAAATCAAAAACTATTTCGATATTTTCTATTTCGATATTTTGTTGATTTTTTATTTCTATGTTTTCAGCTTGGTTCACAATTTCAGCACTTTCTATGCTTTTGTCAATTTTTGGTATTTCTATAAGTATAAAAAATGTCAATTATAATAATAGTTATTATGCATACAGTATGGCCCACTGACACCACCGTAAAATTTGTATTTATCATCCGAATTGGACCGGTTTTTTTTAAATGTCGAGCATCAAAAAGTGTATCTTGAGATACAACAACATATTTTATTTACAAAAGACAACACCTAGACTATTATTTTTTTTTTCAGGGTCGAAATTCAAGAAATCATACTACCCATTTTTTATGAAAAATTTGAATATGCCACTGAATTTAGGACGCTCTTAAATGGGTCTATATAAAGTTTTGTTGACAAATATTAAATTTTAGTACACTATTATTATTATAAATTTAGTACAAATCAAGCAACCTGTAAAATAGAAAAATAAAATTGAAAACACAAATTTTATTAACTACTAACATTATTTAATAAAAAAACAATATACAGAACTAACAACAATAACGAACAACTTATTTTTTTTTACTTCCACCAATCAGCCATTTATTTCAATACGTTTAAAGTTTAATATTTTTCAGTGAAACTTGATACATACCCATTTAAGAGGGTCCTAAATTCAGTGGTATATTCATATTTTTCATAAAAATGTCGCTAATACGATTTCTTCAATTTCGACCCCGAACAAAAAATAATAGTAGGGCATTGACTTTGGCAAATAAAAGATGTTATTTTGTCTTAAAATACTTTTGATTCCCTATGTTTAAAAAAAAACCCTGTCCAAATAAGATAAATAAAAATTTCACGGGGGTGTCCAGGTTCTTAATGAGCCACACTGTAGATTTATCCAAGACGATGAATGATGTATTTTGTAAACCACATGACACGGCAACGTAACCTCATCGTGTTGGGTAGCGTTGATATTTTTTTACCTGTATATTGTTCCGGAAATATATTTTCATCGTATTCCACAGGCGAGACGCTGCTTCTGTTTTCTACACTTTTATATTTTATTTTTCTGCCGATTTGCGCCAAAAGCAATATTTTCTTGGTACGAGTGGACATTGTAGTATCTTGTTTTAATGTTTCAGTATCTATATTTAATCCAGAATCCAGTTAATATTGAATTATTTAGATGCGTGTGAATACCATAGACAGAAGAAAAAATGTGACCTCTACTACCCCAAACTACATAAAATAGTATAAAAGGCACTTTGATTTTCATGAACATGACTCACCTTCGTCCTTCGGTCACTTATAAGCAGTGTTGCCAGATGCGAGTAACCAAAATACTCCACAAATTCACTGAAAATACTCACATATTCCTCACAGTAGCTTTAAAATCCTCACAGCCTCAAAAATGATATTATTTAGACCATCATATTCTTAAAATTCTTTTAAAACAAAATATATAATAAATGTTAAACTATAATGAGTTATTTATAAACAAGTGCCGGGATGCGGCATCTACCGGAGGCCATTTACATTAATTATAATAATTATAACTGCTTCCGCATTGCAACACGGCGGCGTAAGCAATGCAGACACTACGAAAGAATTTCTTGTATTCGGCATTTATTATAAAGATTATAATAAATGCATTCAGCAAACTCCATCACTTTTAATGTCTACAGTGTCTACCTCTAGAGTCTAACCAGCTAAATAAGTAATGTTAAATGTATATAGTCCTTGAATATAAAAAATACTTAATCAACACGTGTTAGTACCAGTTGCTTATTAACAGATGTCGCTCTGCGTGACGCGGGACTCGGTGACTACCACTGTCGCAGCATTGCCAATGTGTAGTGAAGTGTAATGAATCAACGTGTACAGTTGAATTTCATAAAATATTATTATTTATTTAATGATACTGAAATCTTCACCCAATTCTCACAGAATCCTCACAATTGGGTCATTCCTCACACATTTACTCCCCAACTTTCCAAACGATCACAATGTGAGCATTTACTCACACATTTGCAACGCTGCTTATAAGTAGAGCTGTGTCGTTCGCGAACGACCTGTTCAGAAGAGTCGGATCGCAGTACTGAACGATATGAACCGGTTCACTGAAATTAATTGAATCGGCTCTTTGGCTCAATTACGCATGTTGTTTAACTGAACCGCGAACGGAAAGAACTAATCGAACGAATTGATTCGTTTCGTCTGGCTGATGGTTGCTTCAGTCAGTGCATCCAGTGCCGGTGGTTTTCAAATTGCGTGACTGTATGAATTGGTCTGGGGTGCCTGAGTCGCGGCTGTAGGCGTTTGATTTTGGATTACACATTTGAATAGAGCAGCCTGGCCTTGGTCAACTGTTACTTTTCTTCAAGATTAAAATCTTGACTTTACTTACTGTTTTTTCAAGGTGGCTGACAGGGCAGGCCTAATAGTAATAATATTAATATTATGGGTCACTGGTATCGCCTCTCTTGCGAGAATTCATTTTAGTAATTATATATTATAAGGTAAAAAGAAATGACAAAGACACGCAACTTCCGTCCAATCCACCTGCCGTCGTGCCGTCTAACAGGAAAGGGAAGAACCATAGACTTATAAAAATTAAAGACACCAATATACCATATCAATCTAACTACGACTGTGTCCGGACAACCAGCAAAATGCCGTTTTTGGTTCCTCTCCTTTCGTGTCATTTGGTTCGTATTTACCTCACTCTCTCTCGATTCAGGGTCGATGAACTTCATGAACTTGCTCATAAGAAATTTTAGCGTATGTCGTCTCTCGCTTCGTAATCGTCGCCACTCGCCTGCCGCCGCCATTAAATTTGTTTGATTGTTTACAGTTAGAGTGTTTATAAGAGAATCGAGTTTTTAAATATAATTTTTGTGATTTTATGTAATTAATATCTTTTCACGTTAGTTATAGATTTAAAAGACAATTGTTGTATATATTGGATTGTGCCAAGGACCAATTTTATTCTTCGTCATGACTCATACATATGTATTTTTCTATTTTTTTTTATCATTATTATGGTGCCTTTTTATTATATACAATTTAAGTTTATAAACTCTTTTATTACCCACGCACAAATATTAATTTTTGATATTTACAGTGGTGTATTTATGTTTATAATAAACAGTTATAAATGTATTGTATTTTTTTTATTAAAATAAACGTTATTATAATGTAACATGTAACCCGCCCCTTCCCTGGTTCTCCATTTTTTTGATAATTTTTTTCATATCTTAAACCATGGGAGATACGATAAAAGTTTATACGAATAATTTTCTAGGGAATTAAATTCCTATAGTAATCAAATGCCAAAACTTTGCACCTCAGAAACTGCAATTTTCCTTATTGGAATCTGATATTAAATTTATAGAAAGCAAAAGTAAAAAAAAAGTGGCTGGGTCGAGGAACTGAACCCGGGACCTTCAATCCAAAAACAAAAACCCTAACACATGATCCATCAGCTCTTACTTGTTTTTGGAAATAAACTTGTTACATATACTAAAATACTATTTCTTCCAGTGCATTGACCGAGAAATGAGAGAGAGATAAAGCTAACCCTGAAATCATACAATAGAAAGAGATCAGCAAAATAAATGTGTCGTGGATATGTCTCGGACACCATTAATCCATTGTCACTTGGTCTATATATCCGAGGTCTGTGGGAAGAACGAACGAAAATGTTCTGATGCGCATGCACGTGAGACGGCTCAATTGAGCCGGTTCGTTGAATCGGTTTAGTATAGTGATCCAGATTTGGTGAATCGAATCATCAAAATGACCCGTTTTGCCCACCTCTACTTATAAGACTTTGGTCTTTGAACAACTTTAAAATGTGCTTTGAGTTCAACTTCAGACACTTTGCTTCCACAGATTTCACTTCATAGGACAGAAATACCGTTTGATTTTGATATATTAGGGCTTTTCCAGTTAGCTACTCCTAACTGATCGAGTTGCTCCAAAGTTAACTGATCCAGGGATTCCTACCCCCGTCCCGGCAAGCTCCAACTTTCAGTGAAGAGTATAATGAACCAAAGTGGTGGGGGGAAAGCTGTCTATAGTGTTTATTGCATTTTTAATATATTTTTGACAAGTATAATCCCTATGTCCTCAATAGTTTACTACTGCTATAGAAAATAATAAGCACTATATTTTAAATTTAGAGGATCCGGAAAATAACATTTCCTATCTAATTATTAAATTTTTGTAAAAGAAGCCGATTATAAGAGATCGTTGATAGCATAGATTTAAGACAAGTAGAAGTGTCAAAATGGACAAAATATTACAAATATTTACATTGTAAAAAACCTTACCAGTATTAGGTACATGTTTTATTTTTAAACCCATGTATGTTGCCGAGTAAATAACCGTTCCATATATTATTTGCCAGAGCAATTCAGGGGCAGTTCATTTCCAGAGTAAAATGAACCACGGAACAGTTAACTGGAAAACCACTATTATTATCTCCTTCTCACATATTAAATCATAGAAAATACAGAAATTATGTTAGATAATTGAACTATTGGAGAATCCAACTACCCATGAAGCGGTGCCGTTTGTAAACAATAATGGGGGATAACGAGTAGGTAATCGCGGTTTGTCTATATGTAAATTGGCTTTTTTTTTGGATATAGAACTGCCATTAAATCATAGACTTATAAAAATTAAACACACCAATATACCATATCAATCTAACTACGACTGTGTCCGGACAACCAGCAAAATGCCGTTTTTGGTTCCTCTCCTTTCATGACATTTGTTTCGTATTTACCTCTCTCTCGATTCAGGGTCGATGACCTTCTTAAACTTGCTCATTAGAAATTTTAGCGTATGTCGTCTCTCGCTTCGTAATCGTCGCCACTCGCCTGCCGCCGCCATTAAATTTGTTTGATTGTTTACAGTTAGAGTGTTTTAAGAGAATCGAGTTTTTAAATATAATTTTTGTGATTTTATGTAATTAATATCTTTTCACGTTAGTTATAGATTTAAAAGACAATTGTGGTATATATTGGATTGTGCCAAGGACCAATTTTATTCTTCGTCATGACTCATACATATTATGTATTTTTCTATTTTTTTTATCATTATTATGGTGCCTTTTTATTATAAACAATTTAAGTTTATAAACTCTTTTATTACCCACGCACAAATATTAATTTTTGATATTTACAGTGGTGTATTTATGTTTATAATAAACAGTTATAAATGTATTGTATTTTTTTTTATTAAAATAAACGTTATTATAATGTAACATGTAACGCGCCCTATCCCTGGTTCTCCATTTTTTTGATAATTTTTTTCATATCTTAAACCATGGGAGATACCATAAAAGTTTATACGAATAATTTTGTAGGGAATTAAATTCCTATAGTAATCAAATGCCAAAACTTTGCGCCTCAGAAACTGCAATTTTCCTTATTGGAATCTGATATTAAATTTATAAAAAGCAAAAGTAAAAAAAAAAAAAGTGGCTGGGTCGAGGAACTGAACCCGGGACCTTCAATCCAAAAACAAAAACCCTAACACATGATCCATCAGCTCCTACTTGTTATTGGAACTAAACTTGTTACATATACCAACATACTATTTCTTCCAGTGCATTGACCGAGAATTGAGAGAGAGATAAAGCTAACCCTGAAATCATACAATAGAAAGAGATCAGCAAAATAAATGTGTCGTGGATATGTCTCGCACACTATTAATCCATTGTCACTTGGTCTATATATCCGAGGTCTGTGCATTAAATGTAATCTGAAATACATACGGCAGTGAAAATATGAATTAACGCGATTTATTAGCTACAAATTGGCTCTTAACGCCGTCCAAGTAGGTCATCGGTCTAAAATAAGCACGGAATCGTGTTTTCTGGCCCCAAAAACCTATTTTGGTAGAATGTCATTTCGAACAAAATTTTTTAAGTTCGATTATCATGAAAAATTCGAAGCTTAATATTAAAAGAATTATTCCATGTCGACTTTTTGTTTGGAACATAAAACTTTATGATGACTATCAAATATTATGTATTTCGGCCTAAAAATTCAAATGGTGCCAATGCCGATCCTCCATCTTGAACGAATTTCGAAATAAAGCCCTTCTTTCGTGAAAGATTTCTAAAATGTTATTTATTACGTTTATTATAAATTTCTCGGAAAATTTTGTTCTTCACAAAAGTTACTAAACAGCACAATGGATATAGAACTGCCATTAAATGTAATCTGAAATACATACGGCAGTGAAAATATGAATTAACGCGATTTATTAGCTACAAATTGGCTCTTAACGCCGTCCAAGTAGGTCATCGGTCTAAAATATGCACGGAATCGTGTTTTCTGGCCCCAAAAAACCTATTTTGGTAGAATGTCATTTCGAACAAAATTTTTTAAGTTCGATTATCATGAAAAATTCGAAGCTTAATATTAAAAGAATTATTCCATGTCGACTTTTTGTTTGGAACATAAAACTTTATGATGACTATCAAATATTATGTATTTCGGCCTAAAAATTCAAATGGTGCCTATGCCGATCCTCCATCTTGAACGAATTTCGAAATAAGGCCCTTCTTTCGTGAAAGATTTCTAAAATGTTATTTATTACGTTTATTATAAATTTCTCGGAAAATTTTGTTCTTCACAAAAGTTACTAAACAGCACAATGGATATAGAACTGCCATTAAATGTTCTGAAATACATACGACAGTGAAAATATGAATTAACGCGATTTATTAGCTACAAATTGGCTCTTAACGCCGTCCAAGTAGGTCATCGGTCTAAAATAAGCACGGAATCGTGTTTTCTGGCCCCAAAAACCTATTTTGGTAGAATGTCATTTCGAACAAAATTTTTTTAAGTTCGATTATCATGAAAAATTCGAAGCTTAATATTAAAGGAATTCTTTCATGTCGACTTTTTTGTTTGGAACATAAAACTTTATGATGACTATCAAATATTATGTATTTCGGCCTAAAAATTCAAATGGTGCCTATGCCGATCCTCCATCTTGAACGAATTTCGAAATAAGGCCCTTCTTTCGTGAAAGATTTCTAAAATGTTATTTATTACGTTTATTATAAATTTCTCGGAAAATTTTGTTCTTCACAAAAGTTACTAAACAGCACAATGGATATAGAACTGCCATTAAATGTTCTGAAATACATACGACAGTGAAAATATGAATTAACGCGATTTATTAGCTACAAATTGGCTCTTAACGCCGTCCAAGTAGGTCATCGGTCTAAAATAAGCACGGAATCGTGTTTTCTGGCCCCAAAAACCTATTTTGGTAGAATGTCATTTCGAACAAAATTTTTTTAAGTTCGATTATCATGAAAAATTCGAAGCTTAATATTAAAGGAATTCTTTCATGTCGACTTTTTGTTTGGAACATAAAACTTTATGATGACTATCAAATATTATGTATTTCGGCCTAAAAATTCAAATGGTGCCTATGCCGATCCTCCATCTTGAACGAATTTCGAAATAGGGCCCTTCTTTCGTGAAAGATTTCTAAAATGTTATTTATTACGTTTATTATAAATTTCTCGGAAAATTTTGTTCTTCACAAAAGTTACTAAACAGCACAATGGATATAGAACTGCCATTAAATGTAATCTGAAATACATACGACAGTGAAAATATGAATTAACGCGATTTATTAGCTACAAATTGGCTCTTAATGCCGTCCAAGTAGGTCATCGGTCTAAAATAAGCACGGAATCGTGTTTTCTGGCCCCAAAAACCTATTTTGGTAGAATGTCATTTCGAATAAAATTTTTTAAGTTCGATTATCATGAAAAAATTCGAAGCTTAATATTAAAGGAATTCTTCCATGTCGACTTTTTGTTTGGAACATAAAACTTTATGATGACTATCAAATATTATGTATTTCGGCCTAAAAATTCAAATGGTGCCTATGCCGATCCTCCATCTTGAACGAATTTCGAAATAAGGCCCTTCTTTCGCGAAAGATTTCTAAAATGTTGTTTATTATGTTTATTATAAATTTCTCGGAAAATTTTGTTCTTCACAAAAGTTACTAAACAGCACAATGGATATAGAACAGCCATTAAATGTAATCTGAAATACATACGGCAGTGAAAATATGAACTAACGCGATTTATTAGCTACAAATTGGCTCTTAACGCCGTCCAAGTAGGTCATCGGTCTAAAATAAGCACGGAATCGTGTTTTCTGGCCCCAAAAATCTATTTTGGTAGAATGTCATTTCGAATAAAATTTTTTAAGTTCGATTATCATGAAAAATTCGAAGCTTAATATTAAAGGAATTCTTCTATGTCGACTTTTTGTTTGGAACATAAAACTTTATGATGACTATCAAATATTATGTATTTCGGCCTAAAAATTCAAATGGTGCCTATGCCGATCCTCCATCTTGAACGAATTTCGAAATAAGGCCCTTCTTTCGCGAAAGATTTCTAAAATGTTGTTTATTATGTTTATTATAAATTTCTCGGAAAATTTTGTTCTTCACAAAAGTTACTAAACAGCACAATGGATATAGAACAGCCATTAAATGTAATCTGAAATACATACGGCAGTGAAAATATGAACTAACGCGATTTATTAGCTACAAATTGGCTCTTAACGCCGTCCAAGTAGGTCATCGGTCTAAAATAAGCACGGAATCGTGATTTCTGGCCCCAAAAACCTATTTTGGTAGAATATCATTTCGAACAAAATTTTTTAAGTTCGATTATCATGAAAAATTCGAAGCTTAATATTAAAGGAATTCTTCCATGTCGACTTTTTGTTTGGAACATAAAACTTTATGATGACTATCAAATATTATGTATTTCGGCCTAAAAATTCAAATGGTGCCTATGCCGATGCTCCATCTTGAACGAATTTCGAAATAAGGCCCTTCTTTCGCGAAAGATTTCTAAAATGTTGTTTATTATGTTTATTATAAATTTCTCGGAAAATTCTGTTCTTCACAAAAGTTACTAAACAGTACAATGGATATAGAACTGCCATTAAATGTAATCTGAAATACATACGGCAGGGAAAATATGAATTAACGCGATTTATTAGCTACAAATTGGCTCTTAACGCCGTCCAAGTAGGTCATCGGTCTAAAATAAGAACGGAATCGTGTTTTCTGGCCCCAAAAACCTATTTTGGTAGAATGTCATTTCGAACAAAATTTTTTAAGTTCGATTATCATGAAAAATTCGAAGCTTAATATTAAAGGAATTCTTTCATGTCGACTTTTTGTTTGGAACATAAAACTTTATGATGACTATCAAATATTATGTATTTCGGCCTAAAAATTCAAATGGTGCCTATGCCGATCCTCCATCTTGAACGAATTTCGAAATAAAGGCCCTTCTTTCGTGAAAGATTTCTAAAATGTTATTTATTACGTTTATTATAAATTTCTCGGAAAATTTTGTTCTTCACAAAAGTTACTAAACAGCACAATGGATATAGAACTGCCATTAAATATTCTGAAATACATACGACAGTGAAAATATGAATTAACGCGATTTATTAGCTACAAATTGGCTCTTAACGCCGTCCAAGTAGGTCATCGGTCTAAAATAAGCACGGAATCGTGTTTTCTGGCCCCAAAAACCTATTTTGGTAGAATGTCATTTCGAACAAAATTTTTTAAGTTCGATTATCATGAAAAATTCGAAGCTTAATATTAAAGGAATTCTTTCATGTCGACTTTTTGTTTGGAACATAAAACTTTATGATGACTATCAAATATTACGTATTTCGGCCTAAAAATTCAAATGGTGCCTATGCCGATCCTCCATCTTGAACGAATTTCGAAATAGGGCCCTTCTTTCGTGAAAGATTTCTAAAATGTTATTTATTACGTTTATTATAAATTTCTCGGAAAATTTTGTTCTTCACAAAAGTTACTAAACAGCACAATGGATATAGAACTGCCATTAAATGTAATCTGAAATACATACGACAGTGAAAATATGAATTAACGCGATTTATTAGCTACAAATTGGCTCTTAACGCCGTCCAAGTAGGTCATCGGTCTAAAATAAGCACGGAATCGTGTTTTCTGGCCCCAAAAACCTATTTTGGTAGAATGTCATTTCGAATAAAATTTTTTTAAGTTCGATTATCATGAAAAATTCGAAGCTTAATATTAAAGGAATTCTTCCATGTCGACTTTTTTGTTTGGAACATAAAACTTTATGATGACTATCAAATATTATGTATTTCGGCCTAAAAATTCAAATGGTGCCTATGCCGATCCTCCATCTTGAACGAATTTCGAAATAAGGCCCTTCTTTCGCGAAAGATTTCTAAAATGTTGTTTATTATGTTTATTATAAATTTCTCGGAAAATTTTGTTCTTCACAAAAGTTACTAAACAGCACAATGGATATAGAACAGCCATTAAATGTAATCTGAAATACATACGGCAGTGAAAATATGAACTAACGCGATTTATTAGCTACAAATTGGCTCTTAACGCCGTCCAAGTAGGTCATCGGTCTAAAATAAGCACGGAATCGTGTTTTCTGGCCCCAAAAACCTATTTTGGTAGAATGTCATTTCGAACAAAATTTCTTAAGTTCCAATAGCTGTTTTCTTTCGTGCTGATCGAACTGAATGTACCAAAAGTGAGTAAACTGAAAATGAACAAAATATTCCCTTCAGTTCACTCACCAGAAGAACACCCTTATTATTCATCTTATTTTAGGTTATGTAAATAACTGATTGAAGTAATCGAACTAACCGAAAAAAATATTTGTGCTCGAGGGGTGAAGGAAATTCTGAATGCAATCAGTTTTATGAGAAGAGTGGGGAGACTGAACATTGACAAAAGAACGCCAGTAAAAGTGATTGCGTTCAGAAGTGGTAACTTCAATCAGTTTACTCAGAACGAAAGAAAATAGCTAATATGATGAAAAATTCGAAGCTTAATATTAAAAGAATTCTTCCATGTCGACTTTTTGTTTGTAACATAAAACTTTATGATGACTATCAAATATTATGTAATTCTGTACATTGATACATCCATGGGTGTGATATTTCGCCTGTGTCAGCATCTACAAGTAAACTGTAATACTAGCAAAGAATATTTACGTTTAAAAACGAACTATTCTTTGATACTAGCTCACATTTCTATTCAGTAAAATTTCCTACACTAATCATGAGCTAAACTGTGGCTGATCGAAGGAACTCATTTACGAAATTTGAGTATTCCTTGTAACTGATTTTTGCCTTTCGTAAAATGGGTGTCTGTTCGAAGTGGAGAAAATTTTAGAATAACCTGTATATCTATAAATTCCTTACAAGAATTATTAAAAATAACATGAACATTTTAATGTTCCTAGGTACCTATAACTTGTCTAAAGTTAATAATAAATTTTTAAATTTTTATTATAAATGCATATGTATATATCTTGAAATACCTAATATATTATGATTTCATGTATATGTATAATGTCTCTATTACCTATAAAGAAATTCACGAGTTATTAATATTTTTCTGTTATAAAAGCAAACAAGTAGTAGATGCAGTCGGGCGTTGCCGACTGCGAATACCTATTTGACCAACAGTTTACTTGAATATATTACAATTCCCTTATGGGATCAGGAGACAATTATTAAAATTAAATAAAATTATTAAATTAGAAAAATTTCATTTGAGGGGAAAATGCTCTGGCTTTAATTTAGAAAGTTTTGTATTCATCATATAAATTTTTCCTTACGTTATATACACATGTATCAAAAATTCACATACCGTACTCATATCTATTCTTTTTTTCTACAAACTGGCATTTAAATTGCCCACAAATATTATAGGTAAACATAGAATATAGAATAATAAAATATTTGGTACACCAATGGTACACGTTCCACTGCTTAATGCACACGTTTCTGGAGCGAGCCATCAAATAGCAATGTTAAGTATACACAGACAGAATCCAAAATCGAATAGAAAATTTTGTTGCCAAAATTATAGAGGAGTTTGGAAAAGAACCGAGAAAACTTCAATTCGTTTTCAAAGATTAACTGCTTTTGTGGGTAACCAAAATTAATAGACTTTTAAATTTTATTGTGACAATGATTAAAGGATTCTGTATTGTGTGATAGTAGTGTATGTTCTTTTATTTTGCGTCAAATACAGGAATTTGAAATGTAATTATGGAAAAAACAATTTGATACTAAAAACTTAAAATGAATGACAATGGACATCCAAAGGGTCCAGAGTCAGTCCTCAGAACTAGGTGACGAGCCAGTCCTCAGAAGTAGTAAGTTTTTTATTTCAAATAATTCAGTAAGTAAATCAAAACTATTTGTCTATTGTTATTAAAAAAATTTTTAGATAGATATTATAAAAAAATGCCTTCGGAGAAAAAAAAAACTAAAAAGCAATTTTGGAATAAAAATTAGAAAAAAAACATCTACTTTTCTAATAAATTTCCTGGGAATATCGAAAAAAATTTCACCACTCCGGACTATATTTCGGGCGCCCATGTCTCACCGTACCTATTGTATTATAATATCTATATATTTACTTTCTTCAGGAGGCACTCTTAAACTAATTGATTAATATGATTTATAGTAAAAAAAGTTACTAGAAAAACAAAAAGTTTAATTAACGAATAATAAATAGAATTAAAAATTATTTAGAAGTACCGATATAATTACAATAATTTAGTAAGTATACCACAATTTATAAATGTATATAGTATAGTAGAAAATATTTATTACTTTTTATTTAGCAATATCTGTCTGTATACTGCGAGAAATGTGAGAGCTACCGGTTTAGCGAGGACATAAACCGGTAACGACCCCGTAGATGTCATTAGGTAATACAACGTATAAATCTATACGTGACCTCGTAGATAACGTAATATATATATATATATATATATATATATATATATATATATATATATATATATATATATATATATATATATATATATATATATATATATATATATATGTTGTTTTTCAGGTTTTCGCGGGTGGTGAATGTTAAATTCGTTTTCCGGGTATACTCCTGCGTAGGTGATAGGCCCCGAGAGGGACCGTGGTTGTCTGAACGACGTTTCGGCAGAATCTCATCTGTCATCTTCAGGTTCTAACAGATAACTGCTTACTGCGGCTTCTGGTTACTCGAACTGAAATTTCAGTTCTCACCACTATTCACTTCACCTTAGTTGGTATATAACTAGCAGGTTGGCCACTATCATTTGTCTGTTCTATAACCTATGGCATACTGAAGAGAACAAAGAAGTTCGAAATCGATCTATGTCTGGTTAGGGAATTGACAAATGATATTGGCTATCGATCTATCATGATTTGAAGGTGTAATTCAATGCAGGTCGGGGTATTTGCCCGCTGAGTAGTTGTTTCCTTCAAATCATATTTAATCATATATATATATATATATATATATATATATATATATATATATATATATATATATATATATATATATATATATATATATATATATATATATATATATATATATATATATATATATATATATATATATATATATGTATATACATAAACAAATAATATTTACGAAATAAACGGAAAATAAGTCCATATAAAAATTGGAAAGTATCACGAAAATGATATGTGAAAATAAAAAACTAATATTTAACTGAAAGAAATCAAATAGAACCTAATGTCTAGAAAAAAAACGATGGTAATTATTTAACTTATGATTTATGAGTGTTGATAAAAAATAATTTGATTTAAAGATTTATTATGATTCACTTTGGAGCTTTGTATCATATTATGAAGGATTCATAGTGTACACATCTCACCGATTTTCTTTATATATTTATATATTTTAACCTAGATATCAGCCCATATTATCTATACAATTTTTTGAATTTTAGATGAAAAGGAAGAAATACTTTTTGAACAAAAACAATCACATAAATCTCCAAAAAACCCCAAATTTTTACAAGTACACTTTAGCAAAACCAAAATTTGTATTACCTGTTTAGTGTAATGCCCAGTTTGTAAATTAATAATATCAATTTTGACTTAGTTGGTGGAACTTATTTTCTACACAGAATACTACGCTGTAGTAGAATTTTATTTCTTAACTTAGATGGCAGCAGTATTCATACATAGATTACTGCACAATTTGAGGTACTGTAAGATGAATGATTCATACAGTACACTGTCGGAGATTTTTCTTAAATTTTTATATTGTGACCTCGATGGCAGCACGTATTTTTTCTACACAGATTAGCCCCAAATTTATTATTTTCAAACGTTTTACTTATTAACATAAAACGTTTAGCGAGTATTAAGTGTAAGTAAAAATATTTTATAATTAAAATAAGTAACAATGTAAATAAATTCATGTATTCACTTATTAAAATAAAATGCATACAGAAAGATACATACAAAAATTATGTACATTACAACTAAAATAAAGTGGCATTCTTTGTGTAAATTACATAAAAGGAAATTATATTTATATTTATTCATTAATTTCTATTCATAAAATTTGAATCAATGTATTGTAGACAAAAGATGTAAAAATAAACAGTGTCCGGCGCGGCGTTTGTTTCACCCGGTACCTACCTGCCCAAAAGGTTATCGCAGTATAATTGACATTTTCGGTCTACTCGAGATACGTTTTACCTAAGGTATATTATGTTGAAATTTCGGACAACACAAAGTTTAAATGGACAATCAGATGGCTCTGTGTAAGAGCGTTGAATTTGGAACCGAAAGGTCCCGGGTTCGAGGTCTGGCTGTCCCCAGGAATGGCATGGAGTGAGGTGGGGCCATTCCTGGGTTTTTCATTTTGACCTTTGACCCGAAATAGATTGGTTTATTATAAACTATCTTTAATCTACACATATGAATAGCTAAAACGTCTTCAGAAAATATTGAACAAGTTTTAAAGTTCGGTCGAGCAATTAGAGAATTCATTCCCTCTGCCCTTCTAATACTTTCTCAGTGTGTTACTAGCTTTATGTCTTTTCTCAAATCCAAGTTCTCCATTGTCTTCCCGTAGACAGCATTATTCATCAATTTATATTGATCTTTTTCAAATTTATTGTCACTATTATTTCTTAATTCCGTATTTAGATCGATGTATGTTTTTAACCATGCCGATTGGTTGAACTTGAGAACCCTATGTGTTTTCACAACCATCAAACCGTGACTAATGGCTTGTTTCAGATTTCTGTAATGTATAACATATCTTTTTCTTTCGCGCACATTAGGTATTAATTAGGTTAATTTATATTTACATGTAGGCGGGACAATATTTTCTACCAAAAATGGAAGGTCTGCATGCAAATCATGTAAAGTTTCAGGATAGTGATATCCACCTCAAAAACATACCCATATGAACGTTCATCTGAAACACTCATCACATCTAAATTCATTATTTCGCTTTCAGACAACCACGTAAACCCTCCTGTTTGTAACGCTTGCGACATGCTATTCCCGTACATATTCGTACAATCTAAATATGTAATAAATGATGACGGCTCCTGAGGGTCGTAGTTGTGGAGAAATTTATAATTCGCGATATGCTTTCTATCTACACAACAACTAATTCCCCCTCTTAAGTTAAGTTTAAAAAAATTAATCATATCTATATCAGTCAATAATTCCATATGTATCTTTGTTAGCTTTAACATGGCGTCCCACAACAAACCTGAAGCTGTATAGTACTGAGCAGGGTCCAATTTGTATTTATTCAGCGATATTCGAAAATTTTCAAATACATCACACAGAAGCAACACATCTGTTTTTAAATATAAATCTGAATATTAGCCCAAACTACGGCAATTAAACCTGTTCCACACTTTCTCAGCCCTTTCGTAATCTGTTTCCGTTATATGTTCATCATTCAGTATATCATAAAATTCTTTTTTAGGTGGTAAAACAGGCGTGTTTAGTTTTTCTAAACTGCTAACAAAACTGTATGGGAATACACCTTTTCGCCACATTAAATTAAACTGTTCATCGTTTGGAAAATTTTTTTTTGGTTTGATGAAATTCACTAACTGGTATCTATCCTCCAAATTTTGAAGCGAAGTAGACAAAAATTTAAAACTATCGATAAAACGCAATTTTAATTTTTTTTACTTGTTTCACCTTTACTGTGTTTAGTAAAAGATATGTAATTTTCTTTTGTTTTGCGCAAGTACATCTATTTTATCACCATGCGTGCATAGCTCACATATGAATATATGATTGTCGTAACTGTGTTATATAACAGGAATAAAATGTGGTAATTTTTTAATTTAAATTGCATACGGATTGTGCAGCGCCAAATCTAACTTTTTCAGTTATGTGGCAGTGGTCCCGCACTTTTACGTCATCATCGCTTCTCACATATACCACAAATAAGTGCATTTGCGAAATTCTCCTTTTCTACATTTGTGAGAGGCATTGGAGCTATTTCCTTTAAATAAGTATTGTACAACTCTCTCACATCAGCCTCAATGCGCGAAACAAAAACTTTTTCAGCGTCGGATCTGCGATAAATCTGACACCTCGAAAATGTGTCATCAAATGACGACTTGATTAAATAACAAAAAAGAATACGCCTCATGTAAATGAGTTCTATTTGTATAAGACTGAGCGGGCATGGGTTCACATGTATGCAGCGGTTTCAGAATAGACTCGAAATGTGCATATACTACGAATGGCACTTTCAATTGTCTCTCAAAGTTTTCAAATTTTAATATATTTTTTAGGAACTTGTTTCCCCTATTTATCAATTCGCAGTTGCGTTGAAGGTGTTGTTATGTATAAATGATTGCAATCATGTCTCATGTATTTCTCTATCCTTATCTACTACCAGAAATCCGTATTTATCTTTCCAACACTCTACGCACATTTCTTGAAATCGTTTAAATGTTGCATCGGGTGAAACGTGATCGGAAAATACGTGATGCGAATTCATGTCATCCTATTGAAACATTACTATGAAATTACTATTGTCCCTTATGAGTTGCTTCGGTGTGCGTGAATATGTTTGAGCGAGATAAAAACAATCCACATTCCTATGACGCCCCATACTAAAATATGATCTTATAACATCCTGCTTCTCACATCATCAAATATAAATATTGACTCCGGCTGGGCTTCGGATGGTTCAAATATATGTGCATTATTACTAAAGGTATAAAACCCTAATCCCTTAACCAATGTTAAAACGTTCTGTAAGTACTCATACTTGAGTTGATTTAGTGATTTTGAATATAGATATACATTCGAAAACGTAGTCCAAGAGGGTGGGTAAGTAGATAAATCAATACATTTGTCTTTCCGCAATTTGACGGCCCGATTATAGGAGATCGTACAGTTGAGGGTAGTAGCGGCCCATGACGTTTATTTCTATCGCCGTGCCCAAATCCAAACTTTTCATCTAAATGTATTTTAATTAAAACGTAATCGGTCTATAGATATCATCATAGACACTTCGATAACAGAGATATATAATAATTAAAATGAATATCATCAAAGGCGGTAAAACCAACATTGATGCTGAGAATGAAATAAGTCTGAAACGTAAGTTGATAGAAGCGACAGATGCAGTACGCAAGAAATTCAACTCAATTAAAAGTAGAAATGTGGAGAACCAATTATCACTTGAAAAGATGTATGAACCTATAACAAAACCTTTAAAAGTTATATCCTCAGCTACAGATATAAAATCAC
Source organism: Rhamnusium bicolor (assembly GCA_029963845.1). Classification (NCBI taxonomy): domain Eukaryota; kingdom Metazoa; phylum Arthropoda; class Insecta; order Coleoptera; family Cerambycidae; genus Rhamnusium; species Rhamnusium bicolor. The sequence goes on from JANEYF010004168.1 coordinate 154,186, forward strand.
AAATTCAACCACTACAAACGAAAACATCGATTCAAAGAACGCATTCAAGAGAATCATCTGATAGAGATATTTCTTTTTAAGCCACACCTGATAGAAGCAAGAATGATGGCGAATATGATACATTAATAACGTCAGTAATGGAAACGCCTCCATCATCAATATTCGCCACCCCAGGTTCGGAAATTTCATTTGCAGGAGAAGTACATGACATAGTCAGAAGACACAGGAAATTTAAGTGATGGTGATTCTAAATATGATACTATATACGGTGTACGAGTAAATCCCAATAATGATGTGCTATGTATGGGTAATGCCGAAGTACGATTTTCTAATGGAAATATTGCACTGTTGCGTGTTAAAAAAAACTGAAGTGTATCCAGGCAATGCTGAGTTATATGAATGTTAATCGCAATGAAGAGTTGAAGATTTATGGTAAAATATTAAAAAAGACTAATGCACCATTCAAGAATTATAAGCCAGATAATGGTTGAACACCTCTAAATGGAAGAAATTCCACAAAATCATAAAACTTTTGGTAACCTCTACAATTGTGACGAGATCGAAAAGTGGTTTAGGATTACAACCTAAAATACCTACTCAGAAGATGTACAATGATAGAGATGCGGATTATGTATATTGAAATAAACCAAAAGAATTGGTGGACCGTTTGTTATGGGCCTCAAAAGTGGCTTAAAGGATATGGTGATTTATGGCAGATAGACTTGGCTGAAATGCAATCATATGCCAAGAATAATGGAGGCCATCGATACATTCTTGTTGTAATCGACTGCCACTCTAAATACATTTGGACTAGGGCTATTTTAAACAAAACAGGAGTGGAGGTTACTAGAGCTATGAAAATAGTTATAAAAGAAGCAAAATATTCACCTAAAAATATACAGCACATATAGCACTAAAAAGGCAGCAATTGTGGAACGTGTAATACAGACATTGAAAAATTGGTTGTATAAAGAATTCTCACTGAGAGGTAAATACAGATGGATCGACATTCTACATAAAATAACAAAACGTTATAATAAAAAAAATCCACAGAATTACTAAAATGAGGCCTATCGATATTACACCAAATACATCTTTAAATGCATATAATCATGCTCAAATTACTTTAAAACCTAAATTTAAAGCAAATTTAAAAGTGTGTTTTCTAAAGGTTTTACACCCAACTTTTCAACAGAACTGTTTAAAGTCGTAAAAATAAACATAACAAACCCGACGACTTATTTACTTCAAGATATGTTTGATCAGTCAATCAAAGGGTGTTTTTATGAAATGGAATTGCAAAGAACTAAATATCCCGATGTTTATTTAGTGGAGAATATTTTAAGGAAGAGAGGAAATAAAATATTTGTGAAATGGCTCGGGCTTCCCAAAACATATAGTTCCTGGAGTAATAAAACTGATATTGCATAATTATTGGACTTTACTATATTTTAGGCAAAATTATAAAATGTCATTGTTAAATCGAAATAAATACAAAATTATTTATTTTTTCTTAGAACGTGGCTCATTTAGATGTAAACTAATTAATATTCTATTCACCACTTTCATGTTATTGTAATTTATATACTATAGTAATGATTATTTGTATATCTTATTATATTTTAGATAAAATATTTACAATAATAATTAATGTACTTATGTTTAGAAAGAAAACAAATAATATTCTCAAGTAGTGCCTAATAAATACCGAAAGCGATACCTAAGAGGTGTAAAGTCATAATCCGCTCACTTCAATAGCAAAAAGCTTTAATTGCAATCGACCACTAGTAAAGGTTGTTTACCTAATAAAGTTGCTTTACACCTTTTATTACTACTTGTGAACGGATCTCACCTCTCTAATGGAATATTTTTATTACACCTTTACTAGTAAATATATACATAATAGGAAATCAAATAAGAACCAACCGATTCTAACATTTTTTTTTTATTATTTGAAAGTTATAACACCACACATAAATCAAACATATAACATATGTCTATTAATTTATGTGTAAACTAATGTTCAAATTAAATAATATTCTGTTCACCACATCTTTTTTTGTATTATTTCATTCTGTTCAACGCATTTTTTTTGTATTACTGTAAATTTATGCTACACTAATTTATAGTAATATTCTATTCCACACTTTTTATATTATTTTTAATTTTTAGATTATAAGGATTATTCTTTATACTTTATTATATTTTAGATAAAAATGTTTACATTAATAATAGTATACGTATATTAAGAAAGTAAATGAATTATAGGAAATTAGTCGTATCATTTATATAATAAAGGGAATCAGAAAAAAATAAGGATCATGCAATTAAAAAAAAATTATTTAAATTTATAAATACTAATAATACAAAAAAAAATAACAATTACAATGAAATCATCTTCTGTCGCTGGTTTTCTTCTCTGTGGGGTACACACAAAACATTCATCGATGACCCCTACAATAACAATATCGCGAAGGCATATACAGCAAGTTATTTTCGGTATGTCCCACTATTCAGTTGTTTGGTGCATACTACCATATTTGTGCACAGCTCTATCGCCAATTATTCTGGAATATGGAATATGGTGCACATATAAATTTTACCATCATCGATGGTGTCAACTAAAACAAATACTGCAGTGGAACACACCAAATTACTGCTCCCGGTCTCTACTTCCCTGACATGAAGTGCCAACTCAATCTGGTCGTTAATTTCAACGTCAGCCACATCAGGTTCTATGCCTTCGTCAATATCGTCACCATCATCTTCCGGATCTAGCTGCTGCACTTCGTCTACACCATCACCCGGAGCTCCCTCTGGTGCGGCTAGATCATGTGGAGCGCCATCGTCTTCGTCAGCAACCAAAAACCTTGAATTATTGATGTCTTGCCACGCCAAATCCCTCAAGATCTGCATTATTTGTCTTGGCATTTTAACTTCTTTTTTTTTGTCACTATCTCTATACGAGTGCAAATGAAACTGATGTAGTTCTAGCAATACCCCACATATTTATAGTAATGAGGGAGGTTCAGACCATACTCCCACCTCTCTTGAAGGTCATTGTGTTATTCATAAAAGCAGCACATCCATACACACCACCAAACATATTTCACTCGTTGTTCGAAGTGTTCGTTACAATGGTTTTTTCAAAAGATTGGAATAGTAAACCTAAAATTATAATTTATCCATTTAGAATTATTAATAACATTACAAGATGTTATGTTTGTAGTTATGCTGTACCACATATAAATCCATGTACTGGTCTGTGTGGTAATAATTGTGAGACGGAAAATCCTGTCATTTTCGAAGATACAGAGTGAGACCTTCTGGTATTGGGTTAAAATGTAAAAAGTGACCACGTGTGCTGAAACATACGAATTTTGAAATTTGTAGAGATGTTTGTGATTTCTGTATGAAAGTTAGATTTTTAAAACAAAAATGTTTTGTTTGTAAGTTAAATTTCAAAGATTGTTGGACTAACATGTGTCGTAGATGTCGATTTAGAAGTATATTATGTGACAAAATAGGTTATTTTTTTCCTGATCAAAAAAAAATACAGCGAGTTCTGCTGGTGTTTAACATATGAAGAGCAAATCGATAGATCAATAAGAATAATTGAGGAAAATGAAACATCAGAGTCAAGTTCTTCAGAATCGGATAGTGAATAGCAGTTTTTTGTATATTGAAATCACATATTTTTGTAATGTATTTTGTATAGTATTGTTTTCAATAAAATATTGAAGCACAGTTTTTTGTTCTCTAATATTTTGATTTAACTTTTTTAATTATATTACATTTAAAACCAATAATTAATTAATGTGAATGAAATTTCTATTAAGTTTAATATTTATTTACATAATATATGAATAAAATTGTTTATAAATAAACTTCATTAATGTTATCAACACAAATACCATTTAACATGTGTATTGATATTATATGTTTTTTGTATAGTATTGTTTACATTAAATGTACTGATATATTTACATTAAATGTATTTATATATATTTACACGTTTTTTATTCTTAATTTAAATCAACTTTTTTTGAAATCACATGTAAAACCAAATAATTAATTTGAATTAATTTTTTATTAAATTTATTTACATAATATATATATATATATATATATATATATATATATATATATATATATATATATATATATATATATATATATATATATATATATATATATATATATATATATATATATATATATATATATATATATATATATATATATATATATATATATATATATATATATATATGTATCTATATATAAAAATTAAACAGAAAAATCGTCCTCGTCTTCATCTTCACTGTCCTCATGTTCATTCTCAGTAGCCGGTTTATTCCAGTGGCTTTGATCGGGAGTTGGTTGATCAGATGCGTCGTCGTCTTGGTCCTCTTCTTCCAAACACACAGTAGAAACGGACCAAGCAGAAGGTGAAGAAGCCCTGTCGGTTGTACTGTCGGGGCAGTCTTCATTAAAATGTAACGTATCCGTTGACCAGCTCCTGTACAGAACATCCCCGGCACTGTCTGCTGGGCCCTCAACAAATTCCTCGTCATCGAAATAATACTGCGGCGACTTTCGAGATTGATCGGTAGTACTATCGGCTTCCATAATTTCGTTCGCCGTTGTGACTGACTTCTTGTGAAATGTGACGTTGATATCGGAGTGCTTTATTTATAAGCCATCTCCCCCACCACTGTGCAATATTTACCCGCTAGTTTGATCTTGTAACTCAAGAAGTTGATGTTTGGGTAGCTATGATTGCATACTATTTATTTACAAATTTAGCCACTAGTTGGCGTCGGGGTAGTAAGTGGAGGTTAGGTGGTAGGGTGAAAGCTACAGAGTTAGTTTTAAGGAACATCTGACCAGTCAGTTCTTGTAAAGCTTCCCAGTGTGTTAGTCGTATTTAATTAAATCGTATTCAAATTTTTTAAATTTTCATAATGGCTGATGAATTATTCGCTTTGTTGGGAGTATCTGGTCAAGTGCGTGATGGTCCTACATCATCACTTGCGGTGGATCGATCAGTGGAACTTCCACTTCTTTAGTGGGGTGCTCCTGCTGACCGCAACATCGATAGTGATGTTGTAGAATCGAGAAGTGTTAATCCCTCTGTGAACGCTAATAATATGCCGGCAATGCATATTAGTGAGTTGAATGACGATTTCTGGAGCAAATTAGATTTCGACGCGCTGATATGCAATACTCCATATCATAACGACGGTGTAACCTCGAAGTAGTGGCCTCAAGTTCCACGGCTGGTGTCGCGGAACTTGAGACCAATGCTTCACTAGGAACACCGCTAATACAGCTAGAAACCGCGGTCGAACAAGTGATGAGTGAGATTGAGGCACATAGGTCACCATTACCGTCTCTAGATGTAGTTTTCGAAGACATTACACCCGTGAGGCCACCAACACTAGCTCCCCCTAAGTCCGATAATAACCCCCATGAAACAAAAGAAAAAAATTAATAAAAAAAATGTTGAAAGGGTTATTGGAAAAGGACGAAAAGGGAAAATTTGTGGCGTCTATAAAAAATGGTTCTATAAAAAAGGAAACGTGCCGCCCCTGCTGCCGAAAATAAAAAACCGCGCGCGACAACAGGGAAAAACCGCGTGCGGTGAATGATTCAGCTGTGCCGTCGACTAGTGGGGTTAAAAAGCCCAAACCTTCAAATGCTAGCTCGACGGTGGTCAAAGCAACACCAGCTAGAGTGGCGGCGGTGTCGATTGAATTCCCGCCTTACAGATCTTATTCGAGAAAGTGATCGTCAGAGTCGCGATTATCAAAAATTGGCGGTTCTGATGATGCTGAAATACGGCGATTAGTGGCAGGATTTGCTCCAACAGCGTTAAAATGCCGCTGGAGTACAAATTTTAACTCGGCTCATAATAACCGTCGTGGTGAATTGGACAAGATAAGTAAGAGGCTTGTATCCATTCACCAGTTGTTTGGGGGATACTCCTAACATTGCGACAACTTAATAATTTTTACACACTGGGTGGCTGGTAATATAGGTATATTTTAAAAAAAGTTTGTGAATAATTTATTGAAAGTTGATTTTTTTTTTTTCGTTTTTATTTTGATTTTGTTCTTTCTGTTGAGGTTTTATACATATCAATTTTTTTTTTGTAAATAATTTGCAAATATAAGTTTGATTGTGTCTTTTTCTATTGCAAAATTTTGCACGTTATACTCTTCTGTAAATTGTAGAATATAAGTTTAATTGTACTATTTTTTTATGTCTTGTTTCAACTAAATTTTTTGCGCATATTGTGTTTTTTTTTTTGTAAATTGTAGAATATAAGTTTAATTGCATATTTTTCTACCTTGTTTCTATTGCAGTTTTGCACAAAATGTGTGTTTTTTGTAGAATGTAAGTTTTATTACATATTCTGTTTGTATTGGAATTTTTGTATACATTGTAAAATCTTTGAACATAGTTGTGTATTATTGTAGTTTTGCATAAATTGTGTGTTTTTTTGTAGAATATCTGTTTTATTACTACATATATTTCTGTTTTGTTTGTATTGGAATTTTGAATACGCTGTAAAATCTTTGGACATAATTGTGTACTATTGAAAAATAAATGAACATGTAAAATATTTTATTGTAACATATGACTCAAAAAAGTGAGTGTGTTATTATTTTAAAATGAATATGACTTCCTTAAATAAAGTAAAACAGTAAAATTTAAAGTGAATAAGTCTTCCTTAAATAAAGTAAAACAGTAAAATTAAAAGAATTGAAAAAAAAGGGTAAGTACATGTTTCATTTTACATTTTATCTAAAGAATTTTGACCTTATTTCTAATAGTTTTACAACTAGTTCTATTAAGATATTTTCAAGTGACAAAAAAAATATACAGATTTATTCTTCAGGTATAAGTTGAGCAAACTCAACGGTCACAACTAAAATTAGTGCAAATGGAGGGCGGGCCACTGCAGAGGCGAAAACGATGTTATCGTCGTCGGCGGCTGGCGTAAGCCTGGCGGGGTCGTTAGTCCCCCATGAAATTGCAAAGAAAACTAGACATATTCGAAATTTTTTCCTGAATTTGTTAAATTACAAAAAATTAAAACAATCAAGATTGACCAATTTCAAACTATTGACGGTAACTTAAGTAATGCATATATTTTAACGAAAAAAAAAAACTTCTAATGGGACTAAATGATCATGCCTAATTATTTCAAGTCGAAATTTTATAACAACATCCTAAAAAAAATAACACAGGTGAAAATTGAGTTGTTAATTGTTAAGTGCATCAAGCCCTAGAACAGAATTTTTTTTTTTAGAATGTAGGTTTTTTCATGTACCTACTTTTTAGTGATATTAACAGACAATTTTTTAAAAATATTTAAAGCCATTTTTTTTGTATTTCTTTAAACTCCTTTTTTAAACAAATGCATTTTTTCTGCGCAAACAAAACCATATCTCAGTTGAAAAAATGTAAAAAAAATCATTCCAGTTTTTTTGTGTACTTTTGAGAATACTAATAATTTTCATTTTCTAACAGAATTTTAGTAGAAAATTGCCTCGGAAATTGTATTTGCTTAAAAAAAGAATTTAAAGAAATGTCAAAAATTAGCTTTAACAATATTTGCTAATACCAATGATAAGTACGTTAAAACACCTGCATTCTAAAAAAATATGTTGTTCTGTGACTTGATACACAAACAATTGATGATTCAATTTCAGTTTTTTTTTGGCGTTATTAAAACCATTTCGATTTGAAATTAGAGTTGATCATTTAACTCCAATAGAAGCATATTTTCCTAAACATTTGTAAAAATATATTCATTATTACTTAAGTTATCGTCAACTCTTTAAAAATGAGCAAACTTAATTGATTTCATTTTCTACAACTTAACATATTGACGGAAAAAGTTGGGAAAGGTTTAGTTTTCTTTGCAATTTCATAACTAATATATTATACCCCCGTATCTTCGCCAGTGGCTTTGTTATTATTTTTTTACCTGAACTGCAGATGTAGTATTACATAGAAAGGCGTTGTGCCAAATTTTCAAAAGGATAGCTTTTGTCATCCCTTGAATATTAAATTATAAACTTTTTTTTGCAGAAACTTCTACACCCTATACCTACGTTATGGTGCATTGTTAGACTTACGTTTATAGACAAAATTCGTATTACTTTTCAGAAGTTTTCACCTTGGAAACTAAACCACCCTGTACCCAACAATGCCAAATATACTAAAATTATGGAAAATGTATATTATTAAAGAGTGAACCAAAACAATCACGATTTACATATCAAACATTAAGCATGAACAGATATTTTCTGCTCATTTACTTACAATAATGCATTTTTAGGAATTATAACAGCAAATAAGAATGTTACTTTTCTTTAAAGTAGTCATGTAGATTGTAGATATTACCGTTATAATAGGTATTTAGGATCATGCGTCCAAGAAATTAGTGTATAATTAAGCAAAATTAAAATTAATCATAATAATTGTTTTAGTTTGATTGATTTTCATTTTGATTGTCATACGTTACTGTTTTAGATGTGTAGTTGCTAAATACTATAGCAATAATTTCTACTTTATCTAATAGCATAAAGAAATAATTAATTTATGTACCTACTTTTAGGATTTTTGAAATAAAATTTGTAACAAGAAATTTATTTGCTATAAAACGAAATCTATTGGATTAATTTTAAGTCAATGATAATTATGTAGATAACATCTATCCAAAAACTTTTTATTAATTAAAATGTTGTCTCATGCGATTTAATTATATTCCTACATAAGTTTTCAGGATAAAGCAAGTTGTATAACATATTTTGAAAACATATCGTCCCTCTAAACACGTAGTGGCTTATCTCAGTTTTTCTGATTTTTCAGGAGAAGCATTTAAAGTTTTAGAGTGATCTTGTAAGTCTTTTAGGGTAATAGCTAGAGCAATTAGTGTAATGTTTCCTTTGTAGACTTGTGGCATAATCAATTGATGTGAGCTAATGATTGCATGGCGGCTGCCTCTCATATTATGAAAAAAGTTATGTTAAATGAAATACGTCAGTTTGTAAAATTTGTGTTTTTTTATTTCAGGATACAAAAGACTACTTACGCCATGTGGATAATTTTCAATTAAGTACAAAAAAATGTTCTGATTCAAATAAAAACCTTTATTTGTAAAAAACATAACATAAACTACATAATAGAAATCAAACAAAGTTACTGAATATTGAAAATGAATAAAAAATAGAGGAAAAGGAAATCTATTGAAAAAATAACTCAATCATCATTCCTTGGTAGCAATGTCATAATAGGTTAAATTAAAATTAGATAAGCGTGTTTTGTAAAATAAAGCAGCATCATGAGATTGTGGTAAATAAAGGACTTGCTGTAGGTCGAAGGTTCCACATACGAATTTTTTGTCAGTAGTAGCTCTGAGTTTGCATTCACTCTTTAATGCTCTTACTTTCGTTTTCTCTGAATTATGTTTATCGTAAAGATCTTTTAGTTGTAATTTTGTATGTTCATCTCCTTGTATGTATGTCATACAGAGGGAGCACTGTTCCTTTTTTGGTCTATGGAAGGGCAAGTTCTTGGAACGGAATATATTTCGATAAGTAGTGATGCTTTCGCATTTTCCTCTAATTCCTCTAAAAACAAAGAATACATTCGAAATGATCAAATCGGAATAAAGGTTTTCTCGTGTACTCTTTTCACTGCAAAAATGGGATTCTACCCTTGGAAATCTGTTAATGTGGTTTTCTATGGCCGTGCGAATAACTAAGTCTCATTTCTTCACCGTTTCTGATTGCCTGCCTCCTCGCTTATCTTGAAAAACAACACCATAATCATTGACTTTTTTCAAAGCTGTTCTAACAGTCCGCTCGGAGATACCAAGAGTACATAGGAAGAACTTTTTACAGACCGCTGTCTGTTCACTGTTTTTTGTCAAATAATAAAATACTGTTTTCTGTCGTCTGGAATTTTCATTTTTGGAAGTCTTTTGTTTAACTGCACCTACTTTTGTGTGTCTTATTATAAATTGTCTTTGCATATTTAAATTGCCTATTTCGTAGTATGATTCAAATATTTTCTCTCTCTTCATCAGTAAAAAAGGCTGCATATCCTACCATGTTTTGAACAAGTTTTACCCTTGCATCTCTCTTTAATGAATTTAGCAAGAACAACTTTTCGTGGGTCTTTACTGATGTATTCTTTGCCCATAATTCTTAAGGATTTAGCTAACTTTTGTTTTTTCACACGAAGTAATTCACTTGAATTCCTTTTTTTTCACTTCCATAGCATATTGTTCGTATATTTTCCCCTTCTGTTTGTGAATATTTTTGTCTGTGTCATTATTGATGATATTTTCCTACGTCGTTTATTCCCCATATTGTGTTCCTCACATCCCACATAGTTCTCAAAATGATTGAAGCAAAGCAACTTTAGGCACCTATGGCACGAACTGAAAACCTCGTCTTTGCATTTATATACCTCACGGGCCGCTCGATAGGGAGGATCAGCATCAGAATCATAATCGCAGAATGAATCAGATAAAGAAGATAAAACCCTTTCTACGTTTTCTGAAAAAAAAAAATCCAAATTCAATTTTGTTATGATTGTACAGGGACAAATTATTAGTACCTAGTGAATTTCTTATTTGTTCTTGAGATTCGACAGATTGTAATATACCAAACTTTGTTAAAATGTATATTGTTTTTTTTCCTTACGGGTTGCGGTTTTGACTACCCGCTGTACTGAAGCTTAAGCTTATTGTACCCCATAGTCTCATTACTCCATAAGGCCCGTTCTATTCCAGAAGGCGAGTATATAGTTTATGGGAGCTCTGGCTATCTCTTCCGGGGTTAAAAGTGGTCCCTCGAAGTGTATTAGTCTCATTGCCGTTAGGGCTGGGCATTCGCATAAGATGTGGTGGGGAGTTTCTTCCTCTTTTACCACACATCCTGAAATCTGGATTGTCTTTCACCCTCATATTGGTTAGGTGTTTGTTTAATGTGCAGTGTCCTGTTAATATTCCCACTGCACACCTCAGCTGTTTTCTGTTCAGCTTTAGCATTTCGTTGGTCCTTGCTCTATATATTTCTCCGATGAACAAGCATGACTGCCTCATTTCCGGTATCTCTATCCAGTTGCGAGTAGTGTTTCTGTCTTAATAGTTCCTTTACTGATCCTTTCGCGGTGCTATGAGATACCCCCGCAGGTCGGTTCGGGACCTGTTAGAATTGATTTAGCGCCTTTTCTGGCTAGCATGTCTGTTTTTTCGTTTCCCGTATTTCCCTGGTGTCCTCGTGTCCACTCCAGTTGTATACTGTTGTGTTCTGTAAGTTTCTCCAGGGATTCCAGGCAGTCTTTTACTGTTTTAGATTGTATTTCTACTGCTTCCAGAGCTCTGAGGGCTGCTTGGCTGACAGTGATGATGCAGATTATCTTATTTTTGTATGTCCTCCGTATCATTTCTTGTGCACAGACGTCTATTGCTGTGATTTCCGCTTGGAATACTGTTGCGATACTTCCAAGGTTCAGGCTTCTGTCTGTCCCTGGTTGTCCTCCCGCAACTCCTGCTCCGGTACTGCTTGACGTTTTTGATCCGTCAGTATAACAGATGGTGTCATTTGGTTGTCTCTACATCCTGCCTCCTTCTCCGTCCCTATCAGGTATTTTTACCCTGAAAGTTTTTGTGTTGTAGGTTGTGCTGATTCTGTCTGACTGCATATCGAGTAGCTACTTCAGTATGGTATCCTCTCCTTGGGATGGTCCCATACTCAGTTGTTTTCAGCCTGTATGCTGCCATTAGTGCCTCATTCTCTACCACTAGGTGTAGTGGAGATAGGCCTAGTAGTATTTCTAAGGCTGTGGTCGGCGTTGTTGACATTGCTCCTATGATCCCTAGACATGCAAGTCTTTGCAACTTGCCTAGTTTTCTCATCGCCTCCCTTTTCCGGCCTTGTGCCACCAGATCAGGGAGGCGTAGGTTATTATTGGTACGACGACCCTTTGGTACAACCAGTGCACCATTTTTAGTGGAAGTCCCCAGCTCTTGCCCACCATGCTTCTGCAGGTTCATAAGGCCCGCGTGGCTTTGATGGTCACTTTGTCTATGTGAGCTTTGAAGTTCAGCTTGGTATCTAAGGTTAGTCCCAAATATTTGATTTCATTGCTCACCTGTAGTTCTTTTCCCCGAAGATATAGTTTCCCTCAGGTTTTGTAGTTTTCTTTTCCTTATGAAAGTCACCACCGTGGTCTTTCCTGGATTAACAAAAAGCCCTTACTGTGTGCACCATCGATCTACCCTGTTGAGAGCTCTTTGCATCATTTCTGATGCAACGCTGTCAAATTTTCCCACTGCTAGGATTGTGACGTCGTCTGCATATCCTTGCGCATATATTCCTCGCTGTTCCAGTTGTGCTAGGAGCTCATCCATAACCAGGCACCACAGGAGGGATGATAGAACCCCTCCCTGCGGCCAACCTCTGGTTACAGACACCTCCTCCGACATGTTTCCCGGCGTGGATTGGATTTTTCTTGTTCTGAGTGCTGAGTCGATCCATCTTGTTATTGAAAGAACGACTCTGCGCCTCTTCACTGCCTCACTTATTAAGTTGAATGAGGTATTGTCAAATGCTCCGTCTATATCTAGGAAGACTCCTATGGCAGTTTTTTTGCTGTCTAGTGCCTTTTCTATTCTGTGAGTAAGCTCTTGTATCGCTAACTCACACGATTTCCCTGCTTGGTAGGCATATTGGTTTCGGTGTAAGGGTTTTTGGCCCATCACATCGTCCCTTATGTCTATCAACCAGTTTCTCCAAGGTTTTGAGGAGAAATGATGTAAGGCTGATTGGCCGGAAGGATTTCGCCTGGGTATAGGTATCACGCCCTGGTTTTGGTATGAATACCACGTTTACCTTCCGCCAACTAGTAGGCTAGCCCTGAATAGTGTGCACAAGGGTATTGCTAATTTTTTCATTCCTTGTTTAAATAGTGCTGGAAATATTCCATCCACTCCTGGTGACTTGTATGGTTCGAAAGTGTTAATCGCCCATTCAAGCCTTGTTATATTTATAACTTCCTTTGCGAGTTTCCAGTCCCCCTTTGACGCCCTTCTCATTGGTATGTCTTCTGTTGGACCGTTGTTGTGTTTTGGAATGGCCACACTGCCTTGGAAGTGTGCCTCTAGAAGTAAATCTAGAGTCTCCTTCTCAGTATTTGTGTAGCCTCCCTGTTGTTTCTGCAGTGATCCTATCTTATCTTGATTGTCTCTCTGCAGGATCTTCTGGAGTCTAGCTGCTTCTGGAGTACTGTCGATCTCCTCGGATTGCTTCCTCCATGTTTTTGTTTTAGCATCTCTTACGGCATATACGTATTTCAGATTGGCGGCTTTGTATACCTCCCATCTTCCAGTTCTTTTTGCCTGGTTGAATAGCCTTCGAACTTCTGCCCTCCTGGATGAGAGTTCGTGATTCCACCAAGGAGTCTCTCGTTTTGTTCTTCTCTCTTTCAGGGGGCAGCTTTCTTCAAGGCCTGATTTTATTGCTGATGTTATGAAGTCGTTCAGCAATTCTACTTCCGTCTGTGTTTGAGGTTTCGATGGGCAGTCCTTCAACCTCTGCTCTAGGATTTCGTTGTAGAGCTCCCAGTCGCAGGTTCTTGGGTTTCTGCTCATCTTAACTCCTTCAGGCGGTGTTTTTAACTTAAATCTTACGTACCTGTGGTCCGAAAGTGATGGTTCTTGGGACACGTTCTACTCGTTAATCACTCGTCCCGCACATTGTGTTACGATAGTAATATCGATAACATCCCGCCTTGTTTCTGTTACAAAGGTCGGTTCATTTCCGCGATTTGCTACCTCTAGTTTATTACTAATAATAAATTCTAGAAGTGACTCACCTCTTATGTTGTTTCCTGTGCTCCCCCAGATAATGTGGTGTGCGTTGACGTCGCAGCATAGAATGAGTTGTACATTACTGGTCTCGCATTGTTGTACCAGTTCCTTGACTTCCTGCGTTGGGGGTAGGCCTGCTTGGTCGTAAGGAAGGTATGCAGATCCTATTACCAGCTCTTTCATTAACCCTTCCATTTCGACATTGGTTCTTGCCACCATTAGGTCTTTCGTACAGAGTCCCCACATTGGTAGCAGATTACTGTTTTTCTTTGCTATAATGCAAGCTCTTGGGTGGTCCCCGCCTGGGCTAATTAATTCCCAGTCTTGTCCCACCTTCAATCCTCTGATCTTCCCCCTGTAAACCCAAGGTTCTTGTATCAGTACTATGTCTATATTGTATTTCAATATGTATCTCTGCAATGCTGCCGAAGCTGCTTTACAGTGATGTTTATTGTATTGTATTTATTTACCAATATATTTTGTTGGCAGTGTCTCTGTATTTTTCGCAGCTTCGACTAGATTGGCCAAAGGTACATCATCGTCTGAAGAATATTCACCGGCAGTTTCTTCAGTTTCTATCACGACACCGCTATACCACTTTTTTTATATAACATTTTAACTACACTCCCCGTTTTTATAATACCTGACGTTTTTAATTCACTTGATGACGCAACGTTTACTGTTCCATCCTTCCATCTCACTAACACATCCATAGTATTTAATTATTAAAAATAAGATATTAATGTTCTACGTGTCACTTCTACAACAGTATAGTATAGAATGGAGTAATATTGAAACGATGTGCTTACTTCCGAAATCGTGTCATAACTTGCAAACTTGAGATAAGCGAGTTCGCGTTTTCATATTAATATCATCGCAATTCAAGAAATAAATCAAGAATAGGCGTAAGTGGACATACGCCTATTCGTGATGAACAAAATTCATTACAATTGCGATACGTCAAGCAAGTAATAGAAAATACTCGTAAAATAATGCTGCTTCGGGTTACGCCTATACATAATATCGATGGAGAATGTAAAGTTTAGTCAGTACGTGGAGTATCTCAATTTTACATTTTTTTGAGATACGCCACTACGTGTTTAGAGGCATGATATATTAAACCACAGTTGTGACAAATAAGATATTTTTAACCCTTTTCATTTAAATAATAAAAAAAATGAATAAATTAACAAAATATTCAAAAAATATTTCGTAATGCTTTTACTATAGATTGTATAATGTACCATTATACAATCGATTTACATTAGTAACCCTCAAAAAATATAAATATTTTTTCTGAACAAGTTAAACTCATAAACGTTTGCAATTTGCGTATGAAATGAAATATTTGATTAGTAGTCTCCGGTAGAGTTTAACGGAATCATTTTATCGTTTATGAAGTTATTAGGAAAAAATATTTTCATTTTAAAAAGGTTTTCAATAATATACAAAAAAAGGTATTTCATTGTAATCGCAACATATAGCGCCTTTAACTTCATAGTTGCTACTCACTTCCAGCCAATGAATTGCAAATTTATTAGTCTTCATAAACGGTTCAACTCTCCGATTTCAAAAATTTGGGTTAGAGCAGTAATAAAATATTGTTAAGGGCAATTTATATTTTCTTTATTATTTATTTTTGTACTGATTATATATAAAGGTTTTAATTTTGACCCAGTCTTTATCTTTAAAGAGATATGGATACTTGTTTTTAAAAGTAATAGTTTCCGCCTTTCTTGGAGGAATCTTTTTTGCTATGTTCACTGCAAAGTAATTTATAACTGTCTCCTTTTCTCTTTTTGTCCATATTGCGCGTTTTGGTTTCCTTTGTGCTGGTTGTTTTACCATTTGCATTGTCAGGTTCTGTAGGATTAAATTTAGGTACGCAATTATTCTGTTCATTTTTTTTTATTGTTCTGATCAGAATTCTCACCATCAGAGCTCGATTCAGCATATTCAATGGCAGGATCTATATTAATTTCATTTAATGATTTACCCATATATTTTTTCCCTGACCTCTATCATAATCAGCAATTTTAATACCTTAGCAGTCTGATATAAATCTTGGGGTAACACATAAAATTCGTGATGGGTCTTCTCGGTATGACCCATAAACTGGGCAAACTGTTGGGTTTCTTCTTTATTTAAATTAAGTAACTGCATGACGGTGGCAATTTGCTTTCTTAGTTTGTTCAAGGAAATTCCTTTTGGCGGAATACCACATTCCTGAGCAATTCTTCGAATAGCTGTGTCTCCTCTAGCCCATTTAACATTTCCTGGTAGTGCAAAAATATACGTATTTGAACTAGGTACTATGTCTGTCTGATTTCTCGTATGAAGCAGGGTATTAATAAAACCTTGGATAGTAGGTGGAAACAAAATAACAATTTTCCTGCTACGTTTACCTCCGGCCACTACACGTTTATATTGTTGTGTTAAAATTTTTTCTGACTGAAAGTTGAAATTGATCTATATTGGTATGAGACGTGTTTTCCAAATATTCGCTAATTTTTAAATATTGCACATCGCCTATACGACGTCGATTAAATAATATCGTGATAGCTAATGTGCATTCCATTAGAATTTTGTAGGCTTTTGCGTCGTTTGGGTTACTTTCAAGCGTTAATTTATTCTTCTCTGCAAGTTCTAAAGCGTATTGTTTAAACTTTAAAATGTCCTCCGTTAATGGAATAATGGTTGTTTTCTGCCATTTTTTTTTCATTTAAATCTTTAAACGCAATACTACTGATTTCCGTCGTCCATTGGCTTTGAACTAGTTCTTTAAATCCCTTTACTTCTTCTATTTTTTGCTTTTATCTTCACATTTAATAAGTCTACTTTCTTGTAAAAGAAGTCTAATACAGACATTACATAGTTGTTTTAAAGATGTACCTATATGAGCTGACAGGCTGGGTGACTTAAAAGGTTTTTTTCTTCATCATAACCACCGATACATTTCGCACTATTTACTACTTGGTTAAAAACAACTGGATTAAGCATGTCACTTAACGAACAATTATTATTGCCAGTTTTTTGTCAAAAATCCATTAGTAGTCGAGATAATTCTCTAATTTTATTAGAGCAACAATTAGCCATTTGTGGCCATTTGTGTTTTTTTAGGTAATTTTTCTCCGTACTGTACAATCAGTGGATCCGTTTTTGCTGTCATGGATATATCATCTGCTTTCATAATTGAAAAAACTTCTGATTTTATTCCCATTTTTGCAAAAGTATCTCCAAATTCTGACGCACATGCAATTAGTGTATGGGATGCAGAAATATGCTTTGGTCCTATTTGCGTTACACTTTTACCTTTACACTTTTTTGAAGGTCGGGCAAGATACGATTTTGAGAAGACACCTTTACAATAACCACAGGGTACGTATTCATTTGAAGATGTAACTGTTGCATTTCCATAGGAAGGTATTATATTTCCTTTCATGAATTCTTGAAAGTGGC
The DNA here is from genome assembly GCA_029963845.1 of Rhamnusium bicolor. Classification (NCBI taxonomy): domain Eukaryota; kingdom Metazoa; phylum Arthropoda; class Insecta; order Coleoptera; family Cerambycidae; genus Rhamnusium; species Rhamnusium bicolor. The sequence goes on from JANEYF010004168.1 coordinate 171,545, forward strand.
CTTCGTTTCTTAACAAACCAATGACTTCTCATATTTCTTTACTTTTTAATGGAAAGCTTATAAATTCTTTTACTTCTTTTTTCTCCCTATGATTTCTGACAATGTGCCTTTCAAAATTTGTGACACTATCCTTGCAACAGGTACAAAAATTCCTTTTTTTTTTCGTAAGTATTTTTCACAAGTATCCTACGGAACAATTTATTTAAATAATTTTAGTATGATAAAATTTAGGTTATGAGTGTCTCAAATATAGTTGTTTCGTACGAAAAAAACTAATATTTGGATAATATGAACATTTATGACATTTAGAAATGAATACTGTAAACTTACATTGGAGTTTCTGTATAATCAGAATATTTCAGAAATATGACGACAAACAACGGCAGTGTGTTCATTGCCGTGAATATATTAGGAAAAACTTCCTATAATAATTCGGATCTGCTCTATGGGATAAAATTTTTTCTGAATAACACCGAAACATTCCAACGTATAATTTAAAAAATATATTTATTGCTGAACTTAAAATTTTATGATCTATCCAAATCTATAAAAATATATAACGCTTAATGCCTAAATAACTTTTCATTAACTTATGATAGCATTAAATAACATTCACACTGATTTAAAAAAGATCTGTGAGAACGCAGTTTGGGGATCCGTATTTAGGAATATTTTCCTATCATTTTATTTTAAGGCACCTTGTATAATTCTAAGTAAACTTATCGAGATATAAGTACGTCACTGCTTGAAAAGAAACTTTGTTGGCGCGCTGAAGGAAATATAATGGCGTAAAATATCAGACGTGCCGTTCCGTATTCTAAGAATGTTATTTAAGGCTAACAGAAGTTTTCCGCCAAATAATAAATAGCGATAAAATTGATATAATAATATATACTAAGTGTATACAATTTGTGTAATTTATAAATTAGAAAACTAAATATTTAAAATTGCCCGTAGTCGAGACATTTTTTTGAAAAGATATAGCTTATTCAGACAACTCTGAGACACTCAAATCTTTACATTAGTAATTGACTCTTTGCTTTGGAATTTTTCTAAGACATACCTTTGGGGTAACAGAGTCTTGAATATCGATAGAGTTCTTATTAGTACATTCCAAATCAACCGGTTCCAAATCGACGGAATTCAAATAATTGGATTCATCAACCAATTTAGATGGGCTGTGGTTTACAATAATTGCTTTTGAAGAGTGTCTTTCGATATACGATTAACATCATAATATAGTAGTTGCTGTTCATTTTCATCACAAGAAGACTCTTCATTTATTTCTTCCTGTGAACCTTTGGAATCGTCTGTCGGAGAAAATGGGGGCGTAATAGAATTTTCAGAAGCTGCCTGTGAGAATGAAGAAAAAATAATTTTAATGATAAGTCATTGTTATTTGTTGTTCAAGTGATTTTGGACTAACACTTGACAGCAAACTATACCGAGTGTAATTTTCATTGCCATTGGAAATTTCAAACTCATCTTCCACATATGTTGCCGTCGGGCCGATAGGTAAATTCCAATCGCTGGACAACAAATTGGATTCACTTAATTTTATGCGAAAGGTCATTATTATATGGAATTTCTTGAGAAATACTTGATGTGTCATCAGATCGAAACCCCAACAATAAAACAAATATAAATTTTGTGAATATTTAAATTATCGAAATATTAACAGTAATGATATGTGTGTTGATATTTAGGAGGTAGGATACCCATACATGCAAGAAGATAATGAAAAAAGAAGAAAATGGTTATTTGTATACCTAGGGAGGAAAATATAACTTTTCCTCCCATGAGTGAAATTACTGCCAGAGGTTCAGCCGATGGCAGTAATAACACAAGGGAGGAAACATACATATTATTTTTTCTACAACCTCGTTTTTAATCTATAATAATGTATTAATTACTAATTAATAATAAGTGTGATAAATATCAAGCAGTTTTTAAGATAGTTAAGCATAAACGGCCTCATTTTTTATTTTTATGGGTGTTTGTACTTCAAGTTTGCAATTACATAAACGGATTCTGATAGTAAATTGCATTATCAATATTACTACAAGCACTAAAACAGATTATTCTGACAATTAATTACGATGCACTTTGATTGTGTTATAATAAATTTGTTTAATACCGTCAAACGGGGTGAAATTGTTTGTTTTTTTGGATTATTTTTTTAATTTCTCTAAAACTAACGTAATTTTTTCGTTGAAAAAAATATAGACACATTCCCAGTGGCTGAAGGAATACATATCACTTTATGGCAATTTCGAAATAAATGTTTTTTTTGCATAAAAAATCATAACTTCATTATCAAAGCTATACTCTAAATGGGGTCACTTTGATCAGTACCTTTTTTATACGTTAAATACAATGCTTTGGGACTAAAAGTTATCAATGTAACCCATTTTGCATCTCTTTCAATATTTTTTTAATCAATTTTATACACTCTTGGGGTGACTGATATTCCATAAGCATTCATTGATTTTCAAAGTCACCCCATCATTCGAAGATAGAATTGATTTTATGGAATATGACCTATAATCTTATGCTAACTGAAAATAAGACTCCTTGGTTGATATATAATAAATTTTTATTTTCTAAAAAAATAAAACAAGTATTGGTTAAAACGTAAAATATATTCTTAAGTCAATAAAAAAATCTAATTTTCAAAAACGTCAACTGTCTTTGGAAATACATATCTCTTTGCACGCCCTCCAGAAATTTCTGCCGGCTGTTCTAGAACTGCTATGATATCCTCCAAACTTACTGTAAATGAGTCATTATCAACAACTTTGTAAGTAATTTTTGATGTGTCTAGCGATTTGAACCCCAAGACATGGTATTCATTCTCGTCTACTTGCTCTTCAACTCTGGCGACGTATCTATACTTGGTACAGTTTCTATTTCCAGACAACACTTTCACTAGAATGAATGTACCAGGTACAATATTCTTAGGGTCAGCGGGTAAATAGTCTATTTCTTCAGTTACATCTGAGTGTGCCCCTTCATTTTCTGATAGTTCTTCCGGAATATCCTCTTCCTCTCTTTCGCTTTCTTCTGATTTATTTTTTGGATAAGCAACACTTTTCCCGGCTTCCACATTTAACCGGTTCTTTTTTTGTGGCGGTTGTCGAACAGGAATGCAGTTGTAGCGTTTTTCTTTCAGATAAGACGAGATTATTTTCAAACTTTCCCCCAAATTGATTGTCACTATTGTCATTCCGTGTAAGTTTATTTAAAATTTTATCTAGATTTAATGGGTGTACTGCCGATGCTTCAAATCCAGCTTTTAAGTCATGTTCAATGGCTTGTGGTGCGTGGGTTCCTGAGGCATTCATTTTACTTAGAGTAAGTGTTAATAATCCTGGAAATTCTTTTTTCTTTAAAGAAGATTGTTTTGGATTTCGCATTTTCCAGTCCAATAAGGTTGACCTCCATGCTGCCTTTAACGGCCTGAAGAAAGCAACATCCAGGGGCTGTGTCAGATGGGTCGAATTCGACGGCAGGCATATAAATGCAACATTATTTTGGTTACACAGTGTGACACTTCATCTGTAAAGTGTGACGAGAGGTTGTCGCCGATTAGGACCTTCTTCCCAGACAAATTAATAGCATGTGGCAAAAATACACTTCTGAACCAGTCAGTGAAGCAACTAGCTTTAATCCAGCCACTTTTCGTTCTGTTGTATCTGGAGCCAAGGCTGCAGCAACGATCCTCACAACAAGGGTGTCATTTTGGGTCGTTTTCAGTCCAGCGATCCCACATGTGCTCCGACTTGTAAATAACATACGGTGGTAGTAGAATACCAGAGGCTGAGCCACAAAACATTATAGAAATGGCTGATTTTAAATGATTTATTATATTTTCCGGGTATTTTTTACCTCTGCGATATAGCCACTTCTTTTTTCCCAGGTCGTCAGCCATGTTGGTCTCATCGTAATTAAACAGATTCGACGGAGGCACACTGTCAATGCTCTTTTTTAAATTATTAAAATATTGACTTATTATTTCAGGGGAAACACTAGCACGTGCACGTTTAATATTAGCTGCTAGCCGCTGTGTCAGAGTATCATTATGTATTTTTATAAGCGAATAAACCCAATCCCGGCCGGGCATGTTATCTTTAAAACGGGAAACCTGTCGCCCTTGCCTATCTAAGAATGATTTTGTAACCATTTGTAGATCTTCTATATTTAAAGGAAACCCCCAGTCACTACAGGTTACTACAGACTTAATTATTGCCTCTTCTTCTTGCTTACTAAATACAGTTTGCCCACCATGTTTCTGCACATGCAAGCCTTTGTATTTATTAAATAATGTTCCATAATATATTTTGAATTCCTTTGAAGCTTTATTAATTGACCAGTTTGAATTAACTACCTTCTCCAGTGCTTTTTCAATGTCCTCATCTCCGTAGTCTTTATAACTTCTGCAACCTGCTTTACGCTTATAAGTACGGCCCATTGTTGGTTGTAGTATTTGTAATACTTTTTGAATGTAGACAGATCTGAAATTACAATTGAAACTCTGTTAGATCAAAACAAACAACATGTGATTGGGAAAAAATATTATTTTTATAAACTATGGGTCGACTTTGATAACTGTCAATCTCACCCCAAAAGCATTATCAAAGTGACCCCACACGATGTATTGAATAATAATTGTTCAAGCAAACTTGTTTGACGTCGAATAGACATAAAATGAGGTTAAGTAAGAAGCACCAAATCATATACTACCATAATATTAATAATATTGCTAATAAGTAATGAAATATTTCATAGATTTGTAGTGTCGATTTGACGTCAGTATTTCCCATATGTGTTTTTTCTTTTTGGCATGTTTAAAATCTTCCTCGTGATCTCTGTAAAAGCTGATTAAAAACCGAGTTTCTTTTTCGCTCCATTCTTCCTGTAATTTGTTGATTTCTACATTATTTTCCAAAATGCTATTATCATTGAGGTCAAGATCATGAAAATTGTCTTCGGATATCCTTTCAACACCTTTGGTGGTAATTAAATTTTGTTGATAAAACATAATATTTATTGCATAACTCGTTGAAAAAATTTGAATCTAAAATGTATGTGCTTAAATTAACCCTTTAAGTACCAAGGTGTCAAATAATTAAAAAATTTTAATTTTTTCACTGACAATGAAATCACATTATTTTTTTTGTTTTTTTTCTGTACATTTTAAAGGTGGTGGGGGGTGCGGGACTTTAAAGTCCGGTCGGGACAATATGAACAAAAAAAATATTACCAAGAAGTTTATTGAGTTACATTATGATAAACCACAAAACAGTTCTTTTTCTCATTAATACATAGGAAAACTCCATAGAGCACTTGGAGTGAGGTCGGGATTCTATATATTGGGAGGCACACGGCTTACATCTTCTTCTTGCTTTTTCGAAAAATGGACAGTGAGATCCCCTATTTCCAAGTCTGACATCATTTGGTACACTGTAGTTATACTACCTTCGCTTTACTCCAGAATTGTGGGAGTGTCGTATGGGCTGCTACGAGGACTATTTCGAGCACCGGAAATTCCAGAGCGTTTTATAGCAGCATTTTCGTGTGACATCAAACCCAGACTAACGCCTCTTCTAAATTCTAACAATGATACTTTATCTTCAGGAATCATAGTCTGATAGACGACATAGCTGTTTACAAATACAATATCAAGTATTCCAAAAAACAGTCTATGCCACCATTTTTTTTGAACGCCTATTGATACAGTAGGCTTGACGTAACCTATCTGCTCTATCTACGCCACCCATGTAACGGTTATAATCTGGAACAATTTCTGGGCAAGCTATATCCTTACGAGAACCGTCTTTCTGCATCCTTTTTACTGTGGTTGAATTCGTACCATGGTAGTTACAAATCAGATGAACCACTTTATTGTCATGCCATTTGCAATATGTCACATCCATTTTTGACACTCTATAGTCAATGTCTCCTCTGGTCATTTCTTTGTCTGGTTTCATTTGTTTGGGCAGTCCAACTCTGTCACTTTTTATTGTCCCGCAAGCCAAGGTATTTTTAACTTTTAGTTTCTCCAGTAAATCTAGACTGCTAAAATAATTATCAAAATATACAATTCTGTTTTTACCCCAATAGTCTTCTGAAAGTGACAAAACAACTCGTGATCCAAGACCAAAGGATTGAAATTTTTCTTCCACTGCTGCATCTTTACCTTGATATACTTGAAACTTTTTCACATATCCTTTTTGATCAGCAATAACCCATAATTTATAACCTCGTTTGATAGGCTTCATGGGATTATATTGCTGTAGAGATGACGTCCACTTGAACAATATCATACTCTCATCCACCGATAATTCTCTAGTGCCATTATATAATAAGAGAATTCAGAGAATTTATAAAAGGTTTTATTTTATATGTCTTGTCCTTGTTATCTTTGGGGATAGTAGCATTATCATTCAAGTGGATAAATGATAATATCTGTGAAAATCTGTTCCTAGACATTGTCCTATTGACGCATGAAACGCCTAAATCTACGTCGGAAGACCAGTAGTGCTTGTAACTTGGAAGTCGATGGTAACCCATAAAAAAAATGTATGCCCATAAATGCAAGCAATTCATTTTCTTTCAAATTTAGCACTTTGCCTCTTTGTGTGGCATAAATATTGCTTTGTAGCACAATATTTTCTAAAGTAGAAGAACCTAACATAGCAATAAAATAGTCAGTATAGGTATTACACTGTAAAAAATGTTCTTCTACGGGACCTGTAGGTGAAGAATATGGTGGTATTTTTGTTTTGATTTGTCTTCGTTTCCATTGTCTTTCAGATTCGTCTTGTATATTCTTGTCTTTCTTAGTTGGGTTCTTTATGTTTTTTTATTGATGGTTTTATTATTCTTCCGTGGCTGATCTCCTGGATCACTTTGTCCTTCTGGATCACTTTCTTCTTCTGAACATTCTTCTCTATATAAAACATGTTTAGTGGTTTTCCTCTTGCCTTTTTTAGTTGCGATTTTAATGGTTTTTTTCAAGATGGTTTTATTTTTTTTAGGGGTGTATCTTTTTCGATCGTACTTTCTTCTTCTGGGTCACTTTCTACTATAGGTTGAACATTTCCAGTAATTTCCTCGTTTTCTGTTGATGTTGATGGAAAATATTCGACGTTTTCTGGACACTTCTGGCCTGACGGGACTTTAAAGTCCGTACCAGAAAAAAGTGTTTACTAAAGAAAATTACATTTTTCTATTGATAACTATTGTCGTTTTATTTTATAAACACTTACCCAATCAAATAATCACAGTAGTTTACTCACCTGACAGAAATATAATATAAAAAACCACAAAATATAAGCAACAGGTTTAGCGCCGTTTCTGACTGAGTGACAGCTCTCACATTTGTTTGGTTAGGTAAAATTACGCGTGAAATACATTCAATTACATCACTCATATCGGTTCTCTAGTGTATATTCTGAAGTCTGATTAGGAAATGGACGGTCCACATGTGTTATTGTGAAATTCAATGAAAATAAAAGTGATTGGGACTTCTAGGTCCCGTCGGTGGATTAAGGGTTAAGACAAATAATGTATATTTTTATAAGTCCTATTTTATAAAATATATTAGTCAGGTAAGTTTTCAGAAAATGGGTATTTACGTGAAATTAAATAATTTTTGCAACAGGTACAACTAAAAAACCATACTTACCCGACTTTGCCAGATTTATTTCATATTGTGTTAAAAACGCATTAAATTTGTTACCACTAGGGTGTACAATCTCTACTTTTTCTCTAGGTTCATTCATTTTTAATCCAGGATCTAAATTATTATTTTTGTGACAAATCGTAGGTCAAGTCTTGTTAAAAGGCAATTTATAGGTTATAAAGATAAATGTGATTAGTGATTACTTTAAAGTGAACACGAAAAATATATGATTCAAAGGGACAAGGGGATTACTAAACATGATTCTAAAAAACAAGAGAGGGAGAAAATAAATCAGAACGACCGAACTTGCAAACATGAATCATGATTACCATGGTCACGTATGATTAGCACGAACGACAGCAGCTATATTATAATGCATATACGGTTTAACTATGGATATTAGGGATCGTTTAGGTTTCTAAGAGATGATATTATTAATAATTTATTAAAACGTGTAACGTAAGAGGTTTTTTAACATCGACACGTTACAAACTACAGACAGAAAATTAAGCTATCACCGACAAACAATACACGAAATGTTGCAAATTAAAAGATATAATTATATATCAAGTTGTCATCTTAAATAATATCAGTTTAAAAAAATTGTATAGGACCTATTTTTCTCAAAATTTGATTCTCTTTGGTTTTTTTTTTGGATCAACCCTTTAAAAGGGGGTGAAAAATGACAAGCGCCGCATAATGTAGACACATTTCTTTGATGTATTTACTATTAAATTATCAAAAACAAAAAAAAAACGAAATTTAATCGATATGGTAATATTTCTAAGTTAAAATATCTAGTTACTGCACTATTTAACACGTTGATGACCGCTGTCAAAAAAAAAAAACAAAAATCAGCCTCCGGGACCGGTATAATTTTTTTTCAGGTTTTTGATTTGGAAACTAAATAAATTATCATTTTGTAATGATTTCGGTTGATTTTTTTATTAATTTGCGCCATAATTAACATTGCAACATGTAGATATCACATTGTCTAATTTCAAATCTCACCAATAAAATTACTTCTTAGTCGTCAGGCCAAAAGTTCTCCCTTTCCGGATATTTCCTGTTAGGATGTCTGCCAAATGTTGACTCATAATCTAAAAAAAATAAGAAATATTTTCAACCCGCTACGCTGATAGTAGTGGGTCGCTAATATATCCTATGTATTTAGCATTATAATGTGCGTTCTGAATTAGCCACGGATATGAATATAACGGCAAGACGTGTGCAATCTAAAGTTAGCACGTGGCCCCAACGGACATCAAAAATGTGCAAACTTCGGTTAGCACGCTGTCGTCAACGTGTTTTAATATACCGGGTGACTCAGAAAGTACCTACCGCCCCACAAACGTTTGTGCTCATAGAGAGAACAGAACAATGATCAACAAAAAGGAAATATAAAAAAGTGTACGTAAACCATAAAAAAAAAACTTTAATAAATTAGTTTAGTGCCACATTTGAGAATCGAAATTTAAGTATATATTGAAAAAGGTATAAATCCATACCGAAACGTTTATACGGAAAAAAACTTATGAATGAATTCCAACAAAATCTAAAAAATTAATTATTAAAACAAGATCCATATTCCCAAGAAAAAACAACAAGAATATGTATATATATATATATATATATATATATATATATATATATATATATATATATATATATATATATATATACATATATATACACTAATATATATATATATATATATATATATATATATATATATATATATATATATATATATATATATATATATATATATATATATATATATATATATGATTAAATATGATTTGAAGGAAACAACTACTCAGCGGGCAAATACCCCGACCTGCATTGAATTACACCTTCAAATCATGATAGATCGATAGCCAATATCATTTGTCAATTCCTAACCAGACATAGATCGATTTCGAACTTATTTGTTCTCTTCAGTATGCCATAGGTTATGGAACAGACAAATGATAGTGGCCAACTCTACTAGTTATGTGCTAACTATGGTGAAGTGAATAGTGGTGAGAGGGTATGAAACTTCTCATATGGTCTGAATGCTACTATCCGACCGACATCCTCGATGTCACTGTGGCGGATAGCGACTTGCATCACAGCAAGTACCGAGAGCGGCGACCCCTATGAGAAGTTTCATACCTCTCACCACTATTCACTTCACCATAGTTAGTATATAACTAGCAGGTTGGCCACTATCATTTGTCTGTTCCATAACCTATGGCATACTGAAGAGAACAAATAAGTTCGAAATCGATCTATGTCTGGTTAGAATTGACAAATGATATTGGCTATCGATCTATCATGATTTGAAGGTGTCATTCAATGCAGGTCGGGGTATTTGCCCGCTGAGTAGTTGTTTCCTTCAAATCATATTTAATCACATTAGTTCAGTCCACGTGGGCTAGAGGTCGCCGCTCTCGGTACTTGCTGTAATGCAAGTCGCTATCTGCCACAGAGACATCGAGGAAGTCGGTCGGATAGTAGCATTCAGACCATATGAGAAGTTTCATACCTCTCACCACTATTCACTTCACCATAGTTAGTATATAACTAGCAGGTTGGCCACTATCATTTGTCTGTTCCATAACCACTATTTATATATATATATATATATATATATATATATATATATATATATATATATATATATATATATATATATATATATATATATATATATATATATATATATATATATATATATATATATATATATATATATATATATATATATATATATATATATATATATATATATATATATATATATATATATAGTAATCATCTTCTACTACTTCTTCGTCAGGGACACGGTGATTTCCTTCGCTGTAATCAATAATTTTATAATACTGTAGCTCAGAAATTTCCTTCCATTCCGTTCCGTAATGTTTCTTGAGTAATGGATTTATAAGAAACCTCCCCTCTTACAGTAATATTGTTATTTCTTTTATCAAATACAAATCAATGAATGCATCATTGAATTTGAAATGCCAATTACCCGGTTTTTTCACCATCTTAGCAGTCTCGGATTTCCAATCATAAATTTCCCAGTTTTCTCCAAGTCTGAGTACAGTAGCATAAACTGTCATCAAATTTTCATAGTCTTCTCGGGTTACTATCACACCATGTTTTCTAATTTTCTTTTCAATTGTGCCAAGTATCCTATCAGAGGGTAGAAAAGAATGCCCTACCATAGGGAAAGTAAATTCCAAGGTATTGATATGAAGTGGTGCTTCATATCCTAACCAGTAAGCCAGCATAAACATCATGGTGGTGTTTTTGTTCTGCCCTCTGCACCCATCAGCAAAGAACAGAACCTTCTGTATGTTTTCTGCAAACTCATGTTTTACTAAAGCATTATGAATTATAGATGCTATTGCATTAGAATTTTTTGCATGTTCGGACTCCAACCACACGTATGAACTGACATTCTGAGGAGACAGTCTAGTTTTTGAATTTCCATTGACAACCGTACAATTTGTAGTTGTACAAGTTTATTTGCTGCGCAAAATAAGCTGACTGGTCGGGTAACTTTGGAAGGGCCAAATTCTTTTGGCAGTCAAAAGAAAAAATCTCTGGATTTTTGTCTTCAGTCTTGAGTAAATTATAGAAAGCTTTGGCTTTCAAAGTGTGAATCCTTTGTTCAGTAAGGACCTTAACCTTCTCTATATCAGAGACACCTTTTTTTAAACATTTCTTTTGTTCGCAGACACGTAGAACATACATCAGTAAGTGGTGTACCAAAAGCCAAATTATAATTTTTGTTAAAATAGTTTCTGAAGTAAGAAAGTTTAACAGATAACTGTGGGTTTATTTCGCAGAACATTCTGTAAAGTTTTGTAAAATTCAGCTCACATGGCAAGTATAACCTGGTTGATGACTGACTTCGTCGATAGTGAGATTCCATGCATGTTATTCCTTCAATAAAAGTTTTGATAGTAAGCTTTTCAGGCTCCTTTTTACCTTTACTGCTATCTCCCCCACGTCTTTCTTTTGGTACTTCACAGTTTCGATAAAAATTTCGCACTATTCGTTCGATTCTATCTGCACTTAATAATGTTATGCCTAGAAAAGCTTTTTTTGCACACTCTTAGCCGGTTGCATTGTTCAGTTGGGACGTGGTACTTTATGGAAACAGAATTTAAATTCTTCGTTGGTCTTTAAGGTTTTACTCCTTCGCAAAATTTGAGTATAAAGATGTCTTGCTTCACTTTATCGGTGGTGGAATAAAGCATTCCATGAAACTGCTTTATATATCTCAATTTAAGTTGTTTGCATAAGTAGGGTGCTCGTTTCTTATGTACGCAAGTGAGATATTGAGGCAGGTTTTTGGGTTTATGTCTAAAACAGATAAACTGTAAAAGAGAGTTATGAAAACATTTATTGACAATAAAATACAGTAATTCAACAAACTTGTCGGGATAGGCTCCCGTGGCCTTACAAAAGATACGGTAAAATGAGGTGGCTTTGTGACAGGTTTCACAGTTTTAGTCTGTCTCTGAACAACTGATTGAAATTAAAATTAAAAAAAAAAATGGGTATAGCAAACTGATGTTATTCGACTATTAAACGATCATAATTTAATTTTAGAATTTTGACAAATGCAATGGCAATTTAAAATAGTTGTCATAATTTTACCCCATTGGCTGGGGTGTCTTTGGGACAGCATTAGATTCATACGTAAACACAAAGTCGGCATTTTAACGTGTGAAATTGTGACACTAGGAGTTGAATATTACATTGCGATCGATAGACTTGGCACAAAGTCACCACTGTGGGTGATAAATAGTGTGTTACAAAGCCTTCCCAAAATAAAATTATCAGGTTTTTAAATGCTTTATTTCCAAAATATTGCCTCACATAAAACAGGTAGGTACATAAAATAAAAAAAAATACATAAAACAAACACACAACATTAACAATTATTCATTTACATATTCTGGCACATCAAAGTTTCCTCTGCGTGATTTTTGTATGGGTGATTTTATTTTTTGAACAATATCACTATTCTCATAAAAAAGTTCCTCCGGTCTCTGCGGCCACTTCCACGAGGCAGCATATTTTTCCATAGCACTGATTCTAGCGCCATTATCCTCTATCTTCGTCACAACACCAGGAAATAATTTATTGTCATAGCGCACGAGGACGTGATCGTCAATACTTAGAGATTCTGTGTCGGTAGTTGTGTCCATGATTTCTTCTTGATCAGAAGCATTATTTAGCTCACTCATAGGAGACATGTCACTCTCTCTTAAGGATAATGCATCTGAATCTTCCTCAGTTTTTGTTTCTTCTATATGCTGACGGGACTTTTTGTGATATTTCTGACTTGACGATTATTGTTTGATATTGAGGGTTGAGGCTTTTCCGCAGAAGACATATTTATGGCCTGTTGTGGTGACAAATTTGAACCGGTAGCCTCTGGAATTAAATCGGTAGCACTAATGCTTTTTCCTGGAGCTACATTAAGTCGTTTACGTCGTTGACGGTGACGTAATGCGGTAGTAGCATCGCGTCTTCTCTCCAATTGTTCCAAAAATGTCTCTCCCAAACATTCCTTTATATCTGCATTACGATTCTCCATAATTTCATCCGGCATATGATCTAGGACTTCAGTTCGATTTATAGGACTTATTCCACACTTTCTTGAAGCCTGCTGGAAGAACATCAGGTCCCCTTTTGAGCATTATATCCGTTAATTTTTTCAATAAGGTTGGAACTCTTCTTTAGGTATAGTTCCGCATCTACTACCATGGACAGTGTCCTCCACTCATGTAAAATTGCTCGCCAGTTACCTTTCATTGGACGAAAGAAAGCCACATCCAACGGCTGCAACAGGTGGGTGGCGTTTGGTGACAATGCTATAAAGGATATTTCAGTTTGTTCGCATTGCCTTACGACTTCAATGTTTAGGTGTGATCTTAAATTGTCACCTATTAAAATTTTTTTACCGTCTTGTCTTCTTAGTAGTGGTAACATAAGATTCATAAACCAATCTTCAAAGCATTGATAGTCAAACCAACCGGATTTGGTTCTATTATAGCGGGCCTTTTCAGGACCATTTTCAGTCCATGACTGTCAAAGCTTTTCTGATTTATATACAACGTACACAGGGGCAATTTCCCCAGCAGCATTTCCACATATCATTAGTGAAGTAGAGGCCTTTGTGGCGTTTCGAATTTGTTCAGGATATTTCGTTCCTCACCGAATAAGAACTTTCGTAGCTCCGGGATCATCCCCTAGGTTTGTTTCATCATAGTTCTAGATGTTACACGGGGGAACATTTTCTAATTCAGTTTGTAAGTTATCAAAAAAACTATTGATAACTTCGTGGTTAACAGCAGCTCTTGCAAGGCTTATGTTACGTGAAACTGTGTTAGCCTTTATGGCGATGCATAAATGAATTGACCCATTCGATACCTGGCATATTATTGTTAAATTTTCTCATTTTTTTCCCTCTTTTGTCAAGATATACCTTAACTATAAATCGCAAATCCTGTGTTGCGACAGGAAAACCATATGTTAAAACAGCAATAACATGAGCAATAAGAGCCTCCTCTTCTTCACTTGATAACACGATTTGTCCTCCAGCTGATAGGTTATGTTTGCCATGGAGTTTTAAAAATAATGTATTTCGGTGGATACCAAACCTTAAAAAATTTCAATAATTTGTAGATATGTATTTTTTTAATTAAAATGGAAAATGTTACCTTTCTGCAGTCTCACGAATGGACAATCTTTTGGCCCGTATATTTCTGGAAGCTTCCTGGATGGTGGCATCCGTATAATTTTTATATGGGTGAGTGCCCGGTTGCCTCTGGTAATTTCTTACCATGTCTAAAGCGAAAAAGTTACTATTAGCCATCGAGGGGTGAAATTGTGACGTCACAATTTCACCCTATCATTTGTCGATATTTCAATTAACAGAACGCCACTGTCTTATCATTACGATTTTCGTTGAGTTAGGACATGTGTGCGATGCTAAGTAAACATCTTCAAATATGTATAGTTCAAATTTAAACTGTTTTCTGCGGTTTAGGCTGGACAAATGAAAGTTTATTAAAAATAAAAAAATATGGAAAACACTTACTGTATTATAAAAGCCTCGAATTATTAACACAAGCTTCACAGACGCGATGTATAACTTCTCACATGTTACTCTATCATCTAAGAAGCCTGATACCTAGTTTAGTTGCTTCATCGTGCTCAACGCGCCGTCGCCGAATTTTTACAGCTGCGCGATATACTGTGTCACAAAGTCACCTGGGCGTCAGAAAGCCTCCCCGTTTTACGGTAGTAGTTTATTTATTTATTTAATTTAATAATTTATTTTCAAAAGGAAATAAATTAATATAGAAATCTGTCCAAGAGTGGTAGTGGGAAAGGTCGTCAATGACGTGGTTGCGGGGCCCAGACGGCAGCTCCAAAGGCACGGTGGATAAATATGCCTCCATGTAATACTCCGGTGGTGATGGTGGAGGCAATCTTCTTAGGGATACCCAGTTTTTTTTGTAGAGAGGCGTCGTTTAGGTTACACCAAGTGCCTCTGGCTCCAACGACAATGGCTCCAATGTGAATCAACTTGTTTGGATGGAGCCGCCTGATAGCTTCGATGAAGTTGGGAGTTGAGTAAGTGGCCACTTTGTTTTGATAATGATGTTCGAGTTACCTTGGAGTCTCCCAATTCACACTGACGTCGATGATGTGGACGTCAGTGTCGGTCGTCACCAACAGGTCCGGTCGGTGGAGGCGGCTGTCTGCGTCTCTGATGGAAGGTTCGACATCCGTTGCGAGACCCTTTACGGTGCATGCGCGCGACAAGGTGCGGACCGCATGGTCGTGCCGGTTGATCCTATGATGGTGGGTAGCTGGACACCGCTGGAGAATATGTGAGATGGTCTCAATGCGGTGACATCCGGCACGGCACATCTTGGCGGCGGCGGGGAGGCGGGCATTATGAAGGTCTCCGATAGTAGAAAGGGTATTGGTTCTTAGCTGCACCGCTTTGGAGTAGTTCTCACCTGACCAGTGGGGGAGGAGGGTGTCGCAACCAGGAATGGGTTGCCCGGTTCTTGCTATACTCGGGCAACCCTGCGCCACTTATGGAATTCGAGAGGCGGTGGCACCAGTACGTCGTTTGTTGTCCCCCGCTACCATAGGGACGAAGCTGGACACTCAATCGGGACCTGACGCTGTTGAAGTACACTGTGTCTAGAGCTGCTCGTATTTGGCCGTCGTCGACGTTGGCAAGTCGGTTGAGGCGTCCAAGAAGAATGTCAGGGATACGAGCAGTGAGACACATGATCCACAGTCCGCCGTGGCTTCTTTTAGTGTAGAGCAGAGCGTTGGCCGTCTGGAGTGGAAGATGGAGAAGTTTCTTTACGGCTCTACGCATTGCTTTATCTGCTCGGTCCAGGTTAGAGATAGTAATCCTGGGATTCTGCAGGGAGTACAGAAATTTAGGGAGCATGTACTCTTGCAGAAGTAGGAGTTTCTGCGGCGGCTTCAGGGGGGCCCTCTGGAGATTTGTGAGGGCGGACTTCAAGGCGTCGATGGAAGGAAGGTCGCTTCCCATGAATCCATATTTGTGGCCCAAATATTTGGGGATGCCTCAGCGTCGACTTTGGGGATCGGCGCATCACTCAAGTTGACGTTCGAGTTGGAAGAAAGGTATAGCTTCTTCCGGGAGAGCATCAGTTTGACAGTCAGGCACGAGCACTTGGCTGGGTTGAGTTCCAGGTGCCTGTCTTCGAAGTTTTTGACGCAGACGTTGACTAGGATCTGCATTTTCCTATTTGAGTGGGTGAGAAGCAGATTGTCTGCGTACGCCAGGGCGGGAATGGAGGTTCGAAGATCTCCGTGTAATGGCTGGTGATGTCGTCTGCTGAGGGGCCGACAGTGACGTGTCCAGGTTCGAGGCCCTTGACCAGGAGATGGGCGAGATATGCCTTTTCCTTCGTGAAGAGCTCCTGAGTGCGCTTATATCGCCCTCTGAGCTCTTGGATTCCTCAAGATGTACTCGGTAGGATGTTCCTGTGGATGCCTCAGGGTTTTCGGGAGCTTGGGAGTCCAGATGGCGGAGTACATCTCGTCCAGGGCGAAGGAGGAGGAAGCGGCGTCGCCGGAGAGGATGGCATCACCAAGACGTCTAAGGATGGGACTGGTTGTGGGGTCCAGAGTGATTATTTCCAGATAGGTCCGGACAGGTTCTCTTGGTGTGACTCCATCTGGAGATGGGGAACCAGAGTCGGGCGATCCGGGTGGCGACAGTGGAGGGTCATTTGGTAGACCTTGGGACGTCTGGGGGGTGCCGTTGGACTGGTCGTTTCTCCTGGTCAGAGGCGTGGGTGGTCCATCATCAGGAGGCGATGGTGGACTGGTAGCGAGGAGTGACAGCTGGCGAGAGGTGGATGGATCATCGTGAGCAGGCACAGCGAGAGTGGAACGCAGCCTGTGTGTGGTGGATGGTCCAGCGATGTCTTGTGTAGGTGGTGATCCAGCAGGGAGGGCGGGTGGTGTGGAAGGTTCCCTTAGGAGACCGGCCCGGAGGTCCAGATATCTTCTTAATTTCCGCAGGTTACGGATGCTGACTGCGGGACGCTCGAATAGGGAGGCCAGGTGCTTATTGATGGGTGTAGTACCTCTATGGGCGATTTCCGCTTTTGCGATGCTAATCATCTCCAATTAGGAAACGATTCCACCTTGAGTTTGTCGTCCTTCTCCATCGATGATTGATAGATGGCAGAATGGGCCTTCCTCCGGTGTTGGCAGAGGCCCGCGAAGGTGGCAAAGGATGGCTCGCAGTCAGGGCAGTTGTTGGTTTGGTTAGCTCCGGGACGACAGTACAGCCTTCGGTGTTGAGTGAGACCATTTTTGGTAGGGAACGTCTTTCCGCAGCCACTGCTTTGAAATTCCTCGCTGTCCTGGTTGGAATTGGACATCTTTGGGTCTTGGTAGCTTAGTATGGTTGGCCGGTCGGTTGTAGTATCTGGAAATTTCAAATACTAAGTGAAAGAGACAGGGGAATGCCGACAAGGCTGTAGAAAACCGCTAACGGTAGGGGTCGTGGCGATTGACGAATGGAAAGGAGCTGGCGGCATGGGACAGCTGTTGTGCGGGTGGTAGTCTCTCTAGGACCGTCAGGATTGTCGGGTGATGTTGTAGCACTCCGACCAGGGTTTCCCGGAAATCCATGGAAACCCGGCCGTGTGCTAGAACGAGATCCTGATATATGGAATCCCAGTCCAGATGCAGAGCTCGCCGCTTGAAACTACGCTGGATCAGCGAGAGGAGTTTGCCCGGGGAGGACGGCAGGCCATTGCTCTCCAGAATCTTCCTGTCGTGTTCTTCGGGTTGAGGAAAATAGATCCTGGGCCCATTTGGATGGCTGGTCCGAATGTAGTGGCGGAATGGCCACGGTGGGAGTTGCTGTAAACTGCAGGCGGGCGAGTTACATAGCGTCTTCCATGGAGGCGTAGAGGGCGGCTGGACTGGGTTCCAAGTAGGGTTCCTGAGGTAGCGGTGGCGATTGGGGCATCTCATGGTCAATGGACTCGGAAGGGAGTGGCTCGGCTGCAGGGCATACCCTTGGTTGGTGGCGTCTCCGGAAATCCAGGAAGCGCCGAAATCCTTCCCAAAGGACTGATCCTCGTCGTCGGACCACTCCAGACGGGTTACTGGGAAAGTAACTCGCTTGCGTCCACGGTGGAAAATCGCTGGCTGGGCATGGTGTCCGTATGGCGGTGTGATTCTGCAACCTTCGGGCATCCCTGGCTAAACGAAGGTGGTTTGCGTTTGGAAGGTGGCAGGGAGTCCTTAGTCATCCTGGGTGGATTTTCTTTCTGGGCGGGTGGAATGTGGAAGTTGCTCGCTTTCATAGCCGGACTTCTTGCCGCTCGCAATACGGGCACAAGGATAAGCTAGCGATACTGAAAAACACGGTATGAGGAACCCAAAGAGGCTAAGGCTAGAAGTGAGATGGTAAGTACAAATTCAAATATATGGAACTAGAGTGGGAAAAATATATCTGAATAAAAAACAGGGCCAGGTCAGAGTTTTTATATTCGAATTTATCATGAATATAAAAACAAAAAAAAAGTGTTTGAAGAAATAAGCAATATCATAATTAATAATTGCTATTTAATTTAATAATAATAACCCAAATAAAAACTGCCAATGTTTAGAGAATTAAATAAAATAAAATTAAATAAATCTATTTTTTTTATGCAAGCGCAGCTTTGTATCATAAATACGACCTCGATAAATGTAAATGTTTACGATATTGCAATTTCAACATGTTACGCTTGCAATAGCTGGGCCAGAAACGAGGACATGACGTGTGACCTAGATTTGGGACTTGATTCGAATGGGAAGGAATCTCAAGTTCAAGGGATAAACACTACATGTAAAAATAAAATTGAATGAAGGGTTGTGATGAAATAAGGTAAAATGACAAGAAGGAATTTTGTTACGTCTAACAGGCCAATTTTGCACAAACATAAAAAATAAAAAGCTAGAGTTAGACCACTGGAGAAGGGCATAAGGGTGGAATATATGCTGAAAAAAGAGGACTGTCCCGGTGGAATATATCTTGGCCAGAAGTAGTGTGCTAAAATAAGTGGGAACATTGGCAGTTTGGGATAGAGAACAAGGCCTTTTGATTTTATTTATTTATCTCAACCGGAGAAAACGGCCGATGGGTGGGTAAAAATTCGAAAGTACGCTAAAATGTGACATGGCATAAAAAAACCGCTGCCAGTCCTAACAAGCACTCGACATTTGTTTTAAGAGAAAAAAAACACATCGAGTACCTATCAAGACTGACAGAGGCATTAATAGCATAGTCCTATTCTAGGGGGGACGAAAGGCAAATTAGGTTGAGATTTTAACAGGAATGTACTTACGGTTTAGAGAGACTGACCATCTGCTAGCTTACCCCAATGGCCGCATTGGCTCAGATTACATGGGTGCTTCTTTTCAGGAACTCAATAGAAATCTAAGCGCGAACTTAACAGTAGCACATAGACACTATCGCAGCGTATTAGAGCACTTCTTTTTATTACTGTTACAAATTAATTTAACAGCGCTAAACGCAAATAAATCGAAGCACTGTTCATAGACTATTATAGCGCACTATGTACCACGAGGCGGAGTGTGGATAGCCAGCACGTCCGACCAACTCGACGATTGCCCACTGCTCTTTTTGAATTAGACGTTTCTTTGTTTTTCCAATTGCACAAGGCACTATCAATGTGTCTAAATCCATTACACTATCAGTTATAATTATTTTCCTGTTTTTATTAATAATAATTTACTATTATCAAAAAGGTTTGACATACACGAGTTTACAATATACAAGAACATGAAGAACTAAAGAAGTTAAATTTATTAGCTGCTTTGCAATTCGCTGGTTGTAACATATGATGCGATCATATGTGCTAATGCTGTGCTGGGATTGGTTAAAATAAAAACACCCAGTTTTGCATATGAAGTCAGGGAATTTACACCAAGTTTTGCATCTCACATCAATTTTCAAATGCTTATAACTATTAATTTACAGATTTTTGCGTCTCTTTGACTGTTCCTATAGATTTCCCTATAAAATTCGCCCCAGGAACCACCAAAAACTCGATTTTAGATTTGTTGTCATTTACAAAGTTTTGCGTTTAGCGTTTATATTTTTATTTACATGAATGACTTTTTAAAAAATGTTTTTATTTAATTGAGTCAACGTTAACTCTTGAAGAATAAAATGAATTAAAAGGTAAATATGTTTATTGTAACATAGGGAGTATAGAACTGATTTGACAAATGTGGTAAGCTAATTTATAATGTATTTGGTTTATGCTGGATAAGCATTTACAACAGTTCCCAGAGTTGAAACAAAGCAAGTGCTGAATAAGCAATTTGCAATTCTAAGAGAGAATTTGTTATTCGTAGGTGTAATATGATACTCTAAGATATTATAAAGTGAAGCCAAAGTCGTGTATAAGTTAATATACAGTGGCGTAGATATTATATAACAACTTCCCCCTTATTAAAAAAGTTGGTGTTTATACAACAACTTTTGGATAATACAAAATTTAAAATATAAATCAAATTGTAAAATAAGAATTGAAATAAAAGATTTTTTTTTTGAAAAATAAAATGTAGATTATGAGCGTAAAAGTGCAATAATTGTAATATGTAAAATGCACCATCTAATAATGTAAAATATAAAATGCAAATGTAGAATGCAAAATGCAAAGTGTAAAATGTTAAACGTAAAATATAAAATGTAAAAGGTAAAAGTGTAAAACATAGGAAAATTAAATATAAAAGGTAAAAATGTGGCTTGCCACAACAGGTATTTACACATATTATTTATTTACAAAAAACCTATGTTAATTTCAAATTACCATTAATTTATTGGACACTTATTGTCCACAATAAAGGTGATTTCATATATTTTTTTCTAAATTCTTATCCTTACTCTGCAAAATAAATAATTCTCCTGTATTTACACCATTTCTGTATTCATTCAGTCTCACCTAGTAGTACAATTTTAATCTCATATCAACATTATTTTAATACAATATCATTCATTTTCTTAATTTTACAAAATTATTTAATCGCTGTACAAACGTTTTACTTTTTATTTTACATTTTTGGTTTTTTGAGTGCTACTATATGAATCATATAATTTCAAAAGCGGCCATATCCTCTCAAAACAATTTTGAGTAAAAAGCAATAAACTGTCATGAGAAAATTAATGAGTGGATTAATGTATAATTTTGAAAACTGGTTTTTCTGATGATATAGATAAGAACTGTCTATGCGTAAATAACCATTTCTGTATTGTTTAGTTTAAAAACGGATAATTAAAATGTAGATGGCCGGTTTAGAAACTGACTTATGGAGTTGGCTGATTTTGAAACTCACTCGATGGCAGATGGCCGGTTTTGAAACTTACTCATTGTAGATTGTATGTTTTGAACTTTGTAAGAGCTTTTCAGAAAAACGTACTAATTTGGCTCAAAATAAACTTTTATTAATATGATTAATATTAGAAAAAACATTAAATACTAGACTATATTTTCTCGTTCAACAAGAACTTCACATGCCAAGTCATCCTCCGCATTTGTGGCCTCTGATTTTTCTATATACAGACATACAGACTTAACTTTTCCAAACTCCGCCAGTTCTGTCCATAGTGAGCCTGTAAAAGTGCTGCGACATCAGCAATCTTTTTAACATTCGGAGTCATTCCAATCGTTAATAGTCCAGGGACTAAATTACTAATCATAAATAAGTTTTTGAGGTGAATGAGACACTTTTTAAAAAATCACTTTATTGGTTACAATTCAAAAGACAGGACAAGATTACTATTAAATATACATTTCCTCTATTTATAAGCTTTCCTAATCTAGCAAAGCTGCTATGGCAGCATTTATTACATATAAGCGTCTTATTAATACCAGGAATATAACTCCTCCATCCCTCGATGAAAATCATCCTTGATTTTTCTTCATATGATAATTTCTTCCATGTTTTCAAGCTTCTTTGAGTGTTTCCCTGATATATACTTATTTCTAACAAGTTTACATAAAAAATACACTATAATCATAAATAAAAATACATATAAAAATATAGTCCATATACTTGTAGCTATGGCTATTGGTTTATTTAATTTATCTAAATCATTTTGTTGCTTCATTAGTTGGTCTTGAGCTTGTAAGATTTTATGGGTATTAATTGTATTTAGGCTCAATGGATCTGGATTATAATTAATGTGGTGTGATTTTGACACCGTTAAGTTTAGGTAAGGTAACTCAAATGTGTAAGTAATTTTATTGTCACTATGAGTTTTTAAGACATGATTGGTTATTATGCATTCGTATCGCATTCATATTGGTACACAGATATTCATTATCGGCGATACTTTTACACTTAACATCAGTTAAAACATAACTTTGATCATTTAATGCTACATATTTAGATTTTGGTAAAATAATCTGATAAGAGTTACTTGTTTCAATTGGTAATGGATATAATTCAAAATATTGATATATTTGTTGATTTACAAGAGGAATCTCTAAAATAAAGATTATAGTATAGTCAATAGAGTAACCTTTTATGTTAATTATGTTTTCGAATTTTAAAAGGTTTTTTGTATCTACTTCAAATGGAAAATTAACGTTTATTAAATGAATTGCAATATCTTTAATTCCTTGTATTAAATGAAATGGGTTAACTATAGAATTATGTAAGATGTTAAGTTTGGCAAATGTAATTGCTACTTCTATTTTATCTAACGTATTATAGATCGTTTGATATATAAAGGTTATTTGATTTAATATCATTTGGGTCAAGAAATATTGATAGCCATTAGTTTAATGAAGTATTATTTCTTTAACTATGCTTTCTATTTATAATATTCTTGATTCTAAAATATTTTGAAGTTTATGAAATTTTATTTTAAATTCATCAAATTCATGAATAATAGGATTTATGTCAAATATTTGTGTAAAAGTCCAGTAATCGTTACTTATTTTGTTTGTCCAAGTTGTAAAGGAAGTAGTCCGGGATTCTTGGTTATTTTTATTAGTTCGGGTGACATTAAAGCTGTTCCTGTCGTACATCTGAAATATGAGGTTTCTTTAGTTCTTTTAGATGTATTATTTCAACTTGGTTATTATTTGTATTTTTTATTTTGGCTTTATTATTTTGTAATATTTCGGTAATAATAAATGGACCTAAAAATTTATTTCTACTTTTTGCTGACCGTTCAGGTACTTTTTTATAAATTGTTTGATTTACTTTAAATTCATATTGGTAAGGACCTTCTATATTACGTTGTTCAATTATTTTTTGTTTTTTCTTTTTATCCTTAGCTTCTATTTCTTTATATAAAGCTTTCAACTTGTTTTGATGGGAAGTAATATAATCAGAATAAAATGTAGTAGTAACTAAGTCTAATGGATCTCTAGATTTTGTATGTCCAAATGTTAATTCAAAGGGTGTAAAATTTGTACTTGTATGTATACTGTTATTATAAGCTATTATTGCGTACGGCATTAAGTTTGTTACGGGTGTAGAAGGTTCTTTATTTTTAAGGATTCGAAGATGTTCAATTAATGTGGAATGAAACCGTTCTACAGGGGAATTTGATTCATGATGACGTGGTGT
Source organism: Rhamnusium bicolor (assembly GCA_029963845.1). Taxonomy (NCBI): domain Eukaryota; kingdom Metazoa; phylum Arthropoda; class Insecta; order Coleoptera; family Cerambycidae; genus Rhamnusium; species Rhamnusium bicolor. Next base: position 195,417 of record JANEYF010004168.1, read on the forward strand.
CGTAAAATGTACTTGAATTTTTTGGGCTTTAAATAGTTCCGTTAGGCAATGGTTTTTAAATTCGGCTCCATTGTCAGAAATGATTAGTTCCGGTACTCCATAATAAGAGAAGTAATTTATTAATTTATCTTGTATTGAAATTGCATTTTTAGTGCAAGGGAAGGCTTGGCCTAATTTGGAGAATTTGTCAATAATTGTTAGAAAGCTTTGGTTTTCAAATACAAATATGTCGATATGTAAAATCTGAAATGGTTTCGATGGTGTTTCTGTTAGTACCAGAGGTATATAAGGGGTGTCTCTAGAATATTTAGCTTTTTGACAAATATTACAATTGTTTATATAATTTACTACATCTTGTTTCATATTTTTCCAATAATAATTACTTTTTTAATTTTGTTAACGTCTCTGTTATTCCACGGTGGTTAGTTTTACTTTCGTGTTGGTGTTTTATCATTAAGAGCTGGTCTTCTTTATTTATAACCGTGTTAACTAATCGAGTACATTGTATTATTTTTAAAGTATAAAAGTTTTGCATATAGGCGTGGATGAAAATAGGAATAATTTCTTGATTTTTAAAATAAACGTGAATAGTTTTAGTTGGATTAATATGGTCTCGCAAAAGCTCTATTACGTATCCTTGGTTATAAGTTGAAATTTTTATGTGTTTAACGATATTTCCGTCAATTGTTTGTTGAACGATATCCAATTTTGGATGAATGTTTTTATCTATAATTAGTTGAAAAGGTTTATTATTTATAATGTTGTCTATAATTGGTATCCTTGAATTTTCGGCTTCTGCTGACGTATGGATGGTATCGATAGGATCATCTGGATTATCAGGGTTATTACTACCGTTTTTATTTTGATCGTTGTTATTTAGGTTTATATCTTGAATAATATTTATTCTTTGGGTGTCATTTATGTTAGATGTTAGATCTGGGTGGTTTATAGGATTTTCTGCTAGGTCGCGTAAATAATTTGTTATGTCCTCATTAATTTCACCGGGTTGATTAAGGATTGATTCGGTTTCATTTGCGTTTAGTTGTATATGGCTTAAGTTCTTTAAATTAGCTTTCTGAAGATTTGCAGTATTTTGATCAATAATATTTTCTGTTTCTACATTTTTCTAAAAAGTTAATTTCATTTAAATCTATCTGTTCTACTTCGATAGGGTCAAATAGAGTATATTCAATTTGTTTTTCTGTTTGTAAATATCCGCTTTGTTCTGTATCATTGTTATTATAACAATAATGGGGTACTGTTTCATCATCATAAGTTGATTGAGAATCATAAAGATATGGTTGTGTAGAATCAGGGGTTTGATAATTAATTGCTTCATTATTGAATGGACAATTATGTGCAGAATGCAAAGGTGCATTTTGTGTATTATAATTAGGTTGTTGATAATTATTATCTACATTACAATTGTTGACTGTTTCAAAGTTGTTATTGCTGCACGTGGAGTCTGGTTCATTATCTTCTTGTATATATTGATTATATAATTTCATTGTAAATTGATTTGGTGTATTATTTGAAATTTGGGTATTTTCGGAAGTAACATCCATAGGTATGGGTTTTGGTAAAAATCGATTAACTCGTGTTTGAGGTTTAAATACATTAACTGGTTGTTGTTTAAATGTATTACTATGAGTATTGTTATAACTAAAAAAGATTTGGTTTTGGGATTGTTTGATTATTATTATACCTTTGATTTTGACCGTTATAATTATTATATGGTCTTTGAAATGAATTAAATGGTTTTTGTGTAGGAAAATTTGTTTGTTTATTCATGTATGGATTTGGTGGTCTATGATAAATTATAGGAGGTTTGGGAATGTTTGTCTGTCCATTAGGATGTGTGTTCGATGTAGAATTTCTATTTCTAAACTGAATAAAATTTTCTTCCTCGACTACAAAGCTCATTGCATGCTCAAGTGATGTAGGATTTCGTAATCTAACCACTAATTGCATGTTATATGGTAAATTACTAATAAATGTTTTCAGAGTTAAGGCTTCGTAACTTTCAATTTTGATTAATACTGTTTCTCTATTATAATTTTCTTGATTTAATTTAACAAATAATAGGCTTCTAACGTTTTGCAATCTATTAGCATAATCAATTAAATTTTCATGTCTAACAGGCTTTAGAGATATTAAATCTTGTACTAAGCAATCGATATTTCTTTGATCCGAAAATGTTATTATTAGTGTATTTTTGACTAGTTCCCAACTGTCTAGTTCTTTTCTTGGACAAATTAAGTCTGCCGCTCTTCCTCGTAATTTTGAAAAGATTGTGTCTAACAAACAAATATTAATTGGAGAATTTATATTCGTTTTATCTTGAAATGCTTTGAGAAGGTTTTCACACGCTGTAATAAATCGTTGTAACAGTTTTGAATTACCATCGAACAATGGGATATTGTCCGCTTGATATCTTAGTAGGGCATAGTTTGTTTCTGGCATATTGCTTATTTCTGAACTTGAACTTGAATTATTTAATAAAAGTTCGTTTGTGTTTACTGATAAATTTAGGTTTAAATTTGAGAAATTACTTAGAAGTTCCTCCAGTTTACAGAATATTTATAAAAATGACTGTTTTGTGATTTTATTTATTTCACAATAAAATAGAATAATTTTGTACCTATGAAATTTTTATTTTAATTTAAAATGTTTTTCAAAATCAGTTTATTAATTTAATAAAAAAATTAAAAAAAATATTAATTAAAAAATTAATAAGGTAAAATGTTATGGTCATAAACTGACTTTAAAATTAAAATGTTTGAAATTGTTTATTTTATTGACTAGAAATTTCTTTGCTGCTGAACAGTGAACAGTAACTAGCTTGAAATTGTGAATTTTAAGCAGTTTCAATTTTTATAAATTAAACTAACTTACATTAGGAAAATTGTCCAGAGACTGTTCATAGTTGTTTGCTTCTTAACCTAGTTTTTCTTTGGGAAATTCTTTGGAATTTTCTTCGGAATGTTCTTAAAATTAGTACCTCTAACCACTAGGCTTCATGGGAGTTCTTGCGTCTTTTTCTTGTTCCAACGGTGAAGAGATTCACAGGATAAATCTGTTCCGATCCACGATGGACAAATCTTCTTCGTTGACTTCTTGTAAGTTACTCAATTCACCTACTTGATGTTATAGATTACTCAATTCACCTATAATTTGTTCGTTTTGTGACAAAAGCTTGAAAACTACGTTATTTCAGGATTCAGGATAAATCTGATCCGACCACGATTGGCATCACTGAAACAACTTCACAAAATCCGTTCCGACTGCGCCAAATAAGTTTTTTGAAGTGAATGAGACACTTTTTAAAAAATCACTTTATTGGTTACAATTCAAAAGACAGGACAAGACTACTATTAAATATACATTTCCTCTATTTATAAGCTTTCCTAATCTAGCAAAGCTGCTATGGCAGCATTTATTACATATAAGCGTCTTATTAATACCAGGAATATAACTTCATCATTCCTTTTTTTGTGACTAGTTTACCACTTCCAAGATCGGACCGATAAGCTTCTTCGCCACGGATTGTTATGTTACGTTTTATCATTCTCTTCAATATAAACCTTTTACTGGGATTAAATTTAAAATTCCACTGTCCCGGTGGTTTTATTATTTGTTGTGTGGCGCTCCTCTAGTCATTTATCTCCAAATCAGTTCCTAATTTCCATACAGTTCCATGTTCCTTCAAAACATTTACATATTCCTCAGGTGTAATTATAATTTCCATCTTCTTCAGTCGTTTTTCTATACGGGCAAATATTCTATCTGGTGGTATGAAAGAGTGGCCTACAATGGGGAATATTACTTCTATGGTCTTTACATTTTCAGGGGCGGTCAGGAACCATTTTGATAACATTCCCATCAGTGTGCTATTTTTATTTTGGCCGCCGCAACCATCAGCAAACATCCTTATCGTTTCAATGTTTTCCAGATTTGTGTTGGATAATCTGTGAAAAACAGCACTGGCTATCTCATTGGAACCTTTTGGTCTTTCTGTTTCATTCCAGCAATAAATATGTACGTTATTTTTGGTTCATGGAGTGTGTGAAACACCAACAACAATAGTAAAGTTATAGAAACTCCATTGTCGACTGAAGTATGCCTTTTGGTCTGGAAGTTTTGGGAATGACATATTTTTCTGACAATCAAAAGACATAGTAAGTAGTACATCTCCTTCCTCCTGCAAGAAATTAAAAAAAAGATTTTGCTTTTAAGCTGTGAACTCTTTTGATTGTCATGAGTTGCACTTTCTCCTTGTCATTTGCAGCTTTTATTTTTTCTGTCAGTTCTAGACATGTTGAGCACACATCAACTCTAGGACTTCCAAAACCTAAATTATAATTATTATTGAAAATATTACGAAAAAAACTTTGCTTTACAGTGAGGTTTTCTGCCGCATCTTTGTTGTACATTTTCCACATTGATCGTATGCTCAGTTCTGAAGGTAAGTACAGTCTGCGTGTTGTTTTGGATCGGCAATAGTGAGGTTCCATACCTTTAAATGATTCAATAAATCTCTTAACAGACTGTCTTTTCAAAATGCTCTTAAAGCTTCTGTGGTCACCCCCTCTTGTTTCTTTTGCGAGACGACCACCACTTCAAAAGAACGCTTTAAAACCCCTTGCACTCGATGTTTTTTATGTGTAAAATGTTTAAAAACGCACTTCTGCAAACTGGTATTTTCATACCATCTACAGCTCTTCGGATATAATATTTTATTGTGCAGGGCTTTTCAGAACGGGTTGAATTTGATGGACGGTGTCGTTTTGTTTTTATTCTACTGGTGTAATTTAGTATAAAATTATCTTGCTTGATTTTTTTTTGAACAGAGTAAAAAGTTGAATGAAATTTTGAAATATCTTGCATTTTTAATGATCTGCACTGATATGCTGTAGTGTTGTGCCCACATGAAGGATATTCGGGAAGACTTTTACTGCTGTACCTATTTAAAAGAAAGTAAATTAGACTAATAATTAATAAGTATAACGATAAAAAAATACCTAAGTAATTTCAATTTGTTAGTTTCCCACTTAGCAGGATCCTTCGTCCTCTTTCTCGCTTTGTGTCGGGTAACAGGCAAAATATTTACGGTAATGCCATCCATTATGCTATGCATAAAATACTCAAGTATTAATAACTACAATATAACACTATTCACTATTAATTTGAGCACTAAGTATTAATAATTTTCTTAACCACTTCAACGTCTTACTTTTTTCTTTATATCTTATGAACTGTGACTAAATTCTTTACTGCTATACGATACAGCAGATAATTGCCACTGGATTGGCAGGCATCCATCACACCACCGAAAATTTGGTTTTTGATTGCTTAGTTGGAGATGGCCGAGTTTGTCCCGAAAATCGCATTGGAGATAGCCGATTCTGAAATTGACATCGAATTTAAACCGCGAATTTTGCTTGGAGGTGGCTGTTTTGGTTAAGAAATTATTTTACAGTTGGATAGTCCTTAAAACTCCGAAAACATTGCTGTGCGCAACTTATTTTATGGTAAATTTGGAGATGGCCGTTTTTGAAACTATATGATTCATATGACACTCTTTGTGGGCACTATAGTAATATATATATATATATATATATATATATATATATATATATATATATATATATATATATATATATATATATATATATATATATATATATATATATATATATATATATATATATATATATATATATATATACCTAAGGTTTCCTTCTCCTTTACCTGCGTGTTTACATAAATAAGGTGCGCCGAAGTGAAAGTATGTATATATATATATATATATATATATATATATATATATATATATATATATATATATATATATATATATATACCTAAGGTTTTCCTTCTCCTTTACCTGCGTGTTTACATAAATAAGGTGCGCCGAAGTGAAAGTATGTTATTTCCGTGGCATAATTACTTAGGTCCGGGTAACGAGGTCGACGAGAACGTACCCATTGACCGTGACGACTTAATTGCATTACATCACGATTTAGCATATGTGAATGCAAAAGTGCCTATCGACGTGGTGAAAGCTGACCAAGCTACTATTTGGGATTTCCTAAGTGATTACGCAGAGGGAAATCAACATTCCTTAGTGGGTGCGCTCGGGCTATTTTTAATAAACGTGTATGAGACATATGTCGCAGGTGAAGTGGTATATCCGTATATGGCACCGACTACGTCGCATCCTGAGAAATCTACGCACCGGGGCCAAAAACGGTTTGGAGATCGGCAGAGAGCCCTAGGCGGAGCATACAAAAAGGCGAAACAGGAAGGCCAGGTGGATTTTGGAGACTTCCGCAAAAAGTGGTACTCAACGTCAACAAAACAACCAGGTAATGTGGTTCACAGAATCAACGGGTAATAAAGGAAGAAAAAAGAATCTCACATTAGAAGAACGTTTACGTTTACAACAATATGAAGAAATTCATATTCTTCCTTATTTGCCACCTTTTATGCAAGAATTATGGCAGCATGCCACTCCTGCTAAAAAACGAGAATTAGTTGCGGCTTTTGTTCCAGAACATATCTTAGATCAGCCAGGTCCCTCTGGAGTGCGTCCACATACAACAACGACAGAGTCATCAATTGAGAGCCCCCCTGAGAGTGTTCGTGAGTCGCCCGACATGTTCGCCAACCCCATGGAAGTGGAAGGTGCCACTGGTGGACAAAGAACTAGTGGTGGAGGAGCTCACACCAACGAAATTGGAGCCGTTAGCAGTGTTAAAAAAAATTGATATTCCGCGTTCGTTAGGGCAAAAAAAATTTTACTTGAATTATAAACATTCTCGTATTTTTTATTCGTATGACTTTGCTTTTCGCACACTGATTAAAAAACGCGGAGACGGGCAGACACAAGATAAAGGCGATAATGTCTATTATACGACATCATTATGTGTGCTTCCTAACAATTCCATATTTTTTTATTTATCTCCTCATGAGTATCTGAAAGTATGTAACGAAATTGCCGGCTTTATGAAAATAGAACATGTGAATGTAAAAGTAACGCCACAAGGCATTCGTACTGCTTTTGACACAGGAACGACATTATCAGAGACAGCAACGTCAGAACACTGTGCAATCGGTGTATCCGGAATTGCCATTAATAAAAAATTGTATACGTCCAATCATAAATATATATTAGATGCCAATACGTCTATGATTCCGACAGACGTACAAAGTCCAGATACAGCAGAAATGATTCGGAAACATTAGGGTAGTCCTAAACTTGATTTACATGCACCTATGTGTCTAGGCGTACCGAGACATGTGGATATGTATATGTGTTTACGTACTAATAATAATCGACAAGTAGCTAATTATTCCATGCATGATGAAGGATTTTATTTACTTGACCGATATATCGATCGATATAATTTTATGCCCAAGATCGGAGAAACTGTTATTGACTGGTCCTACACACCCATTAATGGTGTCATGCAGGTGAAAGTGCACGACATTCCATTCCTCTCCACCGAGGCGGATACGGTGCAGATAACCGGTTGGGCAAACAACATGCAGTCAAAGTTATATATGACAAGTCACAAAGATGGCATTTTTTCATTCAAACCAAGTGTGAATAGTGCTGAAATACAAGTTGGCCCTCAAACTATAGACCTGACGTCTTATACCTACCAAATAGATTGCGCATCTGTCTACGATGTGAATGGAACTGGTAAACAAGCTGTCCATACTCAAATTCCTCAAATTAGCTTTGGCATTATACCTACCCCTCAGTTGAATCCTGCGTTGGATAATGAAAACTTTCAGAACAGTGCAGCCTATTGGGCTGTGGAATGTAACATGGTTGTCAGTGTTGACATGGACAGTGTATTTACACACACTTTACAATGTCATGCAGAAAATTATCAAATCATTGGCATTGGGAAATGCTCTGCTCATATTTATGATGATATTTATCCATTAAATATGATATCTTATGGAACTTACACACATTGTTATATTATATTTTTTATTTTCAATAAATCGTACATTGCAATGGGACTTAATTTTTTGTGGTATTGCGCGAGAAACAGCGCCCTTGCCACTGATATGTTATCATGCGACAAGTGAACGCTGGTTCTCGTGGAAATACGTTTTTGTTACTTAAAACTATGACAGGAGTACGAGAAATGACGCAGTCATTCTGGTACTTTACTTTTACATTAAGCGTATCACCCCCAAATAACAAGTGTCAAATGAACCCGGTTCACAATTGGGTTCATTACACAGTTATATTCGTTTATTTACAGCTTCCATCAAAGGAAAAGTATTATATTTATTAAAATTGCCAATCTGGCCGAAGTTAAAAAAAAATGAATAACAGCATCAAAGAAAAAATTCTTGCCAGCACTTGGCGGAGCAATAATTTGCAAACAATTTACTTTTGGAATTTTCCGATCAATAATAGTATAAACATCAGTTAAAAACTGTAATATGTCTGTTTCATTGTTTGCAAATTGATACTCAAGTAATTTAAGCATAATGTTTACAGATTCATCACGAGTAAAATAATATGCGTCGACACTCATTTGCCCGCACTATACAATGGATACACATTATATGCATATAAATAGATTTCTTCAAATGATTGACTTACAAAATCTAACGCAAAAATATTTAGCACTCGTTACACCATACTATCTGATTTACGACAAAATTTCCATCGAGAGTTCATCCACTGATTAGAATTACATATATTTAGTATGGGGCTTGTCGGAAAGTTGCGGACGAACTCCAGGAGGACTTCCTTCGAATTTCTTTTTTGACATTTTCGGTTTGTGTTATCCGTTTCGTCGCTTGTGCCACCAGACGATCCACTTGGATTTGCAATGGGTCCACTTTGCTCGCAGTTAAGAAATTCATGCGCAAAAGGGCGTGTCTCCACCAGAGGTTCTTCTCCACGTTCGAGATGCTCGTAACTGGGAAAATCGGACACATCGACAGTATCCGCCGCTCCAGGTGCAGTCATGGACGACATGCATGTGGTCCTCGTGGAAGACGGTCCAGAAGAGTCCGCCGAAATTTTTTTTCCCAGACATCGATTAAGAAGTCCTTCAGCCTGGCTACGATTGATGTTTGGCACCACATCGTGTATAAGTCTTGATCCTTTTATATCTCCTTGAATTCTTCGAATGAAAGTTGATCCAATTCGTCTTTTTTCTTCGTCGGTTTTATCTTCAGTACCTGGACTATATGTGCTGAAAAATTTTGCAAGAGTCGTTTGCCAGAAAGGTACCTGTTTCGTTGACACATTATTGTCGTCATCTCGAACCAGTGTTTGATCATCAGAATGGTCATGAGGTCCATCGGCCAGATTAATTCCAGCACATTCAACACACAATCCTGTGGACAAGGGAGGACTTCGGGTATTTCCATCGTATCCATGTTCTATGGCGACAATATCACATAAATCGTCGAGCCACTGCAATGTAAAAAAGTTATAGTTTATCTACTTCATCAGTACCAAGGTGCAAATCGTCGACAGAGATTTCCAAGGGTATCTCCTGTGCCATTTGTATCAGTACAGGTCGGAAACTACCCAGCTGTACCACGAGAGACCAGCGTTGGGACAACCACGAATATAAACAGAGCCCATAGTGCTCAATAGTATTAAATCCACAATAATCGCAATGATTGTGTCCCCGATCATGGATATGAACGGCGAACACAGTAGCATGTTGATGTTTGCCACCCCCCATGCGCATCAACTAGTTGCTGCAGACGGCCATTTTGCACATGGTGATTGAAACAATGAAAACACAGTAAAATGATGGAAAAAATTGCTGATCAGAAATGATGGTAAAAAATCTATTACAACTTTTATAATCAGAATCACACAATACTGCATCTAAACAACTTATTTGCGAATTAACAGGCACTATTGCTGGTTTTTCTTCGGGCACAAATTGAGAGCGGCGACTCGCACCATGATAAGTTTGAAGAAACATTGTTGATGCATTTAACATTGGTGTTATATGACATCGTTCTAATGACATCTCGTATTCGGTACTTACGTCGAAAGTTGAAACACTAACTGAACTTGTTGCTTGGTCACTGTTGGAACTCATGATACTCACAGTGCCATTCATCGGCTTTTATTTAAACACGCAGGTAAAGGAGAAGGAAACCTTAGGTTTCTTTCTAAGCCCCTCGCCGGCAGCGGCGGCGATAGTGGGGGAACCCGTCCGGGTGACCTACATCTCGAATCATGATTCGATCGATTACGTCATGATCAAGAATCGATTCATGAGATGTAGGTCACCCGTGGCCGAATTAAAAAATTGGGTTTTTAAAAACAAACTGTATTTCACGCAACAAAATAATTACAATAGTTTAAATTTACAATAGATTTCAGAGTTTCAGAGCGACGACTTTACAATTTGAAATCAGAAATTACACTCTCCTTCTAAATCGCTATCAGCTTATATTTAAACTATTTCTAAAAATAAATACATTTAAGAAGTCACGTAGGCCCCTTCTAGAATATTCCCTAATTGAACATTTGGTGACACTTTATCCAAAAGGTTTTAATCTTTAACCCTAAGTTTATCTAAAAAGAAAGGAAGTTCACATAGTTTAATTAACAGCTTAAGTGCTAGTTTCCAAAAATAGGATATTTATAATGTAAACAACCTAATGCAGGAAATGGGGTTGCATCATATTACGTGAGAAAGAACTTTATGACATGCAGGATATTCCGGGTGTAATAATACTCCCCCCTAATAATAAATTTTGTGCTATACAGTGCACAAAATTTAACAGATTATGAGATACAACAACATTAAATATACAAAATATCATGCAGTAGTTTTTAAATTTAAGTTTAGTTCAGTTAGCTCGTTTTCTTCTTCGAGCTGCGGGCTTCTCATTCTTCTTAAAGATTGTCTTCTTTGAGGTAGCATGTCTATAATTCTATTGAGTAACAATGGTTTCGCAGGTTGGTCTGGAGGTCTTGGTGGGTTACTGTTTCCACTAATAATTCCTAATTTTACACGTCTAAGTTTTTTACATTTACATATATAAAAAATACAATAGGACAAGACTAAATATTACTGCAATTATAGAATACGTAAACCATGAAATATGTTTAACAGCAAAAGGTTCATTTATCAAGTCATCTAATTGTTTGTTATATTGATTAAGCTTGTGTTCTGCGATGTTAAGTTCATCGAGATCTAACTTATTTATTTTTAAAGGTTCAAGCTTTGGCAATTGTGATTGCTCAGGGAGATAATCACAACAATTAAAAGGAATTTTTGTTATTTCAAATGTTTTATAATTTCAGAAGATCTACTACTTGCTTGAACTCTAGTTGAACCTATATAACTAGTACATGTAGGGGCTAGTGATAAGATTGCATTTTGTTTAATCAAGTGAGATTCAGTTTTTGAATCTGGACAACTAATAACTACAGGTAGCTCTTGAGTAACTACTATTAACCATGTACTTTCATCAATTAATTGTATATTGTAATCATCTGAATAGATTACAGAAATTTGACAATTATCTGGAAGTTTATTTGGGCTTTTGATAAGTTTAACTTCGCATGGGGCTGTGCTGTCTATAGTATATGTAATAATATTTGAACATAATTTTTGTTCAGAGTCTAACAATTTACATTCGTTTAAAATTATTTAAAGAAGTATATGTTTGGGTATCATCTGAATCTGCTATATGCTTATGAGATGTTAGCAATATATGAAATAATTTAGTTCTTTTATCTAAAATTGGTGTCGAGTATAAGTGAAATAAATTATAAGATGTTGGTTCCACAATAGGAATTTTTAATACAAATACTCAACGATCGTACGTTTAATATGCTTGTAATTCTATAATATCGAAATACTTTCCTATATTTTGAGAGGTTGGCACTAGAGGTAAATTATTCTTTTGTAAAGACTGAGATATTTTTGATAATTGTGACATAAGGTCTCTTGGTTCTATTACAGAAGGATGAATAATTTTCAATCTGGCAAAAGTAATGGAATTCAGAACTTCGTCTAATTGTGATTCAATCATTGTATAGATTTCAAGTAAAGTTTCGCACATTTCGATTGCTTTTAACTTAACAGCATAGTATATTTGATTATCGTTAATTTCTTGAATGGTTTTCTTTATAGATCTTATATTTTCGTTAAATGTCTTTTCGTCGACTTGTAATTTACGAATTGTATAGTTGAAGTTTTTAATAGTAGAAGTTGTAACTAATATTTGATTTTTCAAAAGATTTTCAAATTTATTTTCCTCAGTTTTAAATTTGTTTATACAATTTTCATAGTATTCGCCATCTGAGGCATCAAGGTTTCCCGTGATTTAAAAAGTGTTCCTAATACATTAATGTTACCGCGCTTCCGTCTGTTATTCGTTTGTTCTTTATTTACATCTAATCTGATTTCGTCGAATTTATTTTCTATAGACTCGCGAATTTGTGTTAGAATGGCTATATGAGGCTTAATATCCGTATAAAAACTCAGTAGTTTAGTCGATTTTGGTCGTATTTTGGAAGTTAAAGAATTCATTAGCGAATCAATATATTCAAATGTTTTTCGTAGAACAGAGATATCTTTATATACTAAGAGAGTCCATTTTTCGTTGCAAATTTTTACGTTGTGTTCTGGGTGATAATGTACACCAATCGTGTTGTTCAATGGTTTTAAGTCGTACCAGCATTTTATTGTCGTCAGGATCGACACTCTGAAAGGAGAGAAAAGTTTTAGTTATTATCTTGTTTACTAAAACATGGATTTAAGCGATCAAAATTTACTTTTGTAGAATATTGTTCGTTTTCGATTATGCAGCAGTTATTATCCAATATTTGTTTAATAACGAAGGAATTAAAGAACTATTTGTTAAATAGCACTTTTTAAAAACGAACAAACAGTTGAAAATACTTTAATTTGCAATTTTACAATAAACGTACAATTTAAACTAGAACAGCAGTTGTCGAACGATTAGTATATTCTGAGCCTAATTTCCTATTTCACATATATTTATAGACTACTCATTATCGCTAGAAAGTTTACATTAAGATAAAGTAAATGATGGCGCTCGCCAGTCGGGTAATTAGGTGTACATTACTCCTCCCTTCTTAAGTGGAAAATAATACGGCATCATTATTTTGTTCCTTATTATTTTCTAATTTTTCTGACTTATGTTTAAATATTCTTATAATTCTTATTTTATTAAATACAATAATCTTATATATTATGAAACTAAGAATCATTAAAACTAATACAATGCAAACATATAGGGTAACATTACTAGCACTGTTTCTTTGAACATTATATAGTTCGTGTAATTGAGTTTTCTCAACTGACTTCTGTATGTCTGTGAGTCGTCCTATTTGGATCTGATGTGTCGGCGTCCATCGAGCGTCGTTTTGTGTAGGCGGTTTTATGTCCATTGGTAGTAATTTAAGCGGTGTTTCGTTTATTTGAGTTTGAGGGTTGACATACGTAGTTCCTTGGATTTGCACGCTGCAGTGTTGGGGTATGAATATTAAATGGGGTTGTGATATTTCGTCATAACCATGTTCGTGACATTGTTCTTCAACAGTCATCCTTGATGCTGGGATAGTTATTATGTATGCTTCGTTAATGGGTTCGATTATGTCTTTTTCGATATACAGGGTGGTGGTTTGACAGGATTGGTTTGTGTTACCTATTAACACTTTTGGGATGCAATCATTGTTTTGTATCTGTTGTGTGACATAATAGATACATTCTTCTTTAACCATATGGCATTTCTCATCTTTGTAGTGGTGGTAGGTCGAGTTTAGCAGGATATAGGGTTTAATAGGAATTATGGTTTGATTTTTTATTGGTATTGGATATAAGTGGTAATGATTGTAATAGTTCTCTTGGAGAATCGGAAAGTGAAATATAAAACAAAAATTATCTTGCAAGTATTGCGTTTCGACCTTAATTAACTTGTAATAAGATTGAATATGTTTGAAATCTGGTAAGCCATTTGGGTATATAGTATTTAAAATATTGATTTGATTCTGTAGTTCATTTATAGGTAGAATAATATTATGTACTATTTCTAGTTGTGCAAATAATATGGAATTTTGAATATTATCGACTAATGTAATTAATGTTTGGCAATCGATAATCATCATGTCTAAGTAAGTTTGTAGTTTAATGTGTAAAAGGTATTTGTGTAAATTAGAGTCTAGGGTTTGTAATTGATTATTAATCTGGTTTTGATTCTCAATTATTTTCGAAAATATATTCAGACTTTCTCTCATGAATTGTTTCGATACGGTTAAATGATTCTCTAGATCATGGTGCAAGACATTTTGATTCTTTTCTAATACTGAGATTGCGTTATCGTACTTTTTCGCGTCGTCTGAGTTTAAAGTTCCAAAGAGCCATTTTTGTCCTTTTCCCATGATATTAAATAAACCTCTTTTAGTTCTATTCCTAAGCTGGGGTTTTATATTACTTAGTTTAGTGTGAACTTGTTGTATTAAATAGTTCAGTTGTTCTTGTACATGATTTAACTGAGGGTATTGTTCGTCTTTGTTCCGCGTTATTAAGTCATTTGTAGATTTTAAGTTCATTTCTATGTCGCTTAAAGGTTGGTCGATTTTGTCTAAATTTATGTATTTAATGAATGAATGTTTATGGGTAGTGATTCTCGCAAAACCTAGGGAGAAGGGGAGAATTGGATTGTTTATTGGGGTGATTTCAATTTGATGTCCTTGCGCTAGGCATAGAAGTGCTAAGAACAGCATCATGTGGAACAACAGATGTATTTTTGTTAATAATTTTTCTTTGAGGTTTGATCAGTCTTTTGTGATATATACCTCCGCTCGTTCTTACTTTCTCTTTTAAATCTTACGTTATTGTTTTACTTTTATAGAGTGGTATTAATTTTCCTCGATTAGATTGTATAATATTTACGGTATCATGCGGGTTAATGGGGTTAGGTTCATTTTTATTTTCATTGAGTTTTGATAGATCTTTAGCTTTGGTGTTATTATTTTTTATGGTTTCGTTTATTATTTGCAAGTTTCTGTTATGTTTATTTAAGTAGTCAGATAATATTTTGTCTTCGGTTGTATTGAAAGGTGTCTCTAGATTTAAATTTCCTTTAATAATTTCGAAGGGTGTGAATTTTGTGCTTGTATGTATTGTGTTGTTATAGCCAATTATCGCGTATAACATTTGAGTTGTTAAGGGCTCTTTAGGTGTCTCTTGTCGTAAAACTCTAAGTTCTTCGAGGAGTGTCGAATGTAATCTCTCTATTGGGCTATTACTGCTTGGATTTTTTGCTGTTGTAAAATGTAAGTTTATTTTGTGGGCTAAGCAGAAATTTTCAAAGGTATTATTTTTAAACTCTGTACCTAATTTACTATATTTATTTTTTCGCAAGATATGTCCGTGTTGTTATCTAAAAGGTCATCTAATACGTCTTCGTGCAATTTTTGTAATTTGTTTTGCTGAAAGAAAATTATAATATTTTTGTGTGATCGCTTTAATAATTGGTCATTAGTATAACTTATTTTTGAGAAGTCTAAAAGTGATTCATTTTCGTGTCTTCTTTGAAAGGTTTGATATTCTCTAAATATTTCTTCTTGCGTTGGTTCGTTGGTTTCGCTGGATTCGTTATTCTCATCTTCTTCAATAACTTTGTTATTGAAAAGTATGGATTCTTTAATGTGGTTTATTCTTATTCTTGAGAGGGCGTCTGCGTTGCAGTTTATCTTTCCTGGTTTGTAGATTATTTCATAATCATACTCTTCTAGTTTTAAGCGCCAACGTGCTAAACGACTACCGGTGTTTGATTGAGAATAGCCAGGTTAGTGATCTGTGGTCTGTGACTAATTTAAATCGTCTTCCATAGAGATAAGGCCTAAAATGATGGACTGACCAGATTATGGCTAATAGTTCCCTTTCAATCACTGAATACTTAGTTTCTGTGGTGCACAATGTTCTACTTGCATAAGCTATTGGTAGATCCTTTCTAATTGGCCCTTGCGATAAGATGGATCCTAGAGCAAATGCGCTCGCATCCGTTGTTAGAACGAATTCTTCTTCAAAATTTGGGTAGATTAATATTGGAGATGAAATTAATGTCTTTTTGAGTGTTTCGAAGGAATCCATACAATCAGAGTTGAAATTGAACTCGATGTCTTTTTGTAGTAGTCTTGTGAGAGGTTTAGATATTTTCGCGAAATTCGGAATGAAACGCAGGTAATATCCAACAATTCCTAGGAAGCTTTTGATGTCTTTCTGGTTTTTGGGTGCTGGATATCTTTCTATTGCTGTTACTTTATCGGGGTTTGGTTTTACACCTCTTTCTGTCATTTCATGACCAAGATATGCTACTTCTTTCCTAAGGAATTCGTATTTATCTGGTTGAATTTTGAGATTACATTTTCTCAGACGATTGAACACTTCTTTAAGCCTACTCATGTGTTCGTTGAGCGTTGATGAGTAAATGATGACGTCGTCCATATAAACCAAACATTTTTCGTTTTGGATGCCTTTCATAATATTATCCATAACTCTTTGAAACGTGGCTGGTGCGTTTCGTAGACCAAAAGGCATTCGGACGAATTCATAGTGTCCATTTTCCACAGAGAAGGCAGTTTTCGGAATGTCCTTTTTTCGATTTCTATTTGGTGAAATCCCGATGCAAGATCCAATGTTGTAAAATATTCGCATTTCCCTAATTGATCCAATAAATCTGATATATTGGGTAGTGGGTACTTGTCGCCTACTGTTTTTTCATTCAATTTTCTATAGTCAATGACTATGCGCCATTTCTGTTTTCCAGAGGCATTCATTTTCTTGAGCACAACCCAAACAGGACTTGACCATGGAGAAATAGAGGGTTGTATTATCCCTTGTTCAAGCATTTTACCTATTTGTGTTTTTACCTCTTGTTTGTGAACATGTGGATATCTGTAGGATTTTGTAAAAATTGGTTTTTCGTCACTTGTATTTATTTCATGCTTTATTTTATTTGTGAAAGTTAATTGATCTCCTTCGAGAAAAAAATATATCTTTAAATGATAAACACAAGTCTTTTATTAATACTTTTTCTTCTTCGTTAAGGTGATTGAGACGTAATTGTTCTTTTATTTGTTTATTTCGATAAAAAGATTGTCCCGAATGGCATATATTGTAGTTAAAAATTTCTTTAATATCATTAATAGGTTCAATTTTTAAATTTTTCAGGTTTAAAGTTTTTGTAATTGTATTACAGTTTACTACCGATGTAAGAAATTCACCTTGATCATTAATTTGAATTATTGCATTAGGAATTTTTACCAGATCATAATCTTGTTTATTTAAAAATGCAGAAGTGTTTTTTAAATTACATTTTAGTTTGAAAATACATTCTATTCTAGGTTCTATTGCTATAGTATTATCAACGTTACTAGGTTCATTATTTCTAAACACCGTATTTTTGTTATTTTTTTGACTAGTTTCTGAATTTTGTATATTAGATTTTATTTTTTTCGGGATGTCTTGACCTACTTTGTATAAATCATATGACTTTTCTGGTGTGATTAGGTTTTTACTTCTTATATCTAATATGCATTTAATATTTTCTAAGAAGTCTAAGCCTAAAATGCCGTCAAATTCAATGTCTAAATCGTAAATATGAACTTTGAGAGGTTCGCTATCTTTTGTGAATTTTATATAGGTATAATCAGTAATATGCAATACTTGATTAGTTATGCCTTGTAGTAGTAAATTTCCGTCCTTAAAAATTTTGTTTTCCGGTGGGACAGTTTTTTGTTTAAATAATGTAATACCTGCGCCAGTATCGACTAGTAATTTAAAATTGTCTGTGCGGTCAGTTATGTAAAACAGATTTTCGGAATTTGTCGTAAACATTTTGTTTAATGTAGAAATGCCTGGTGGTTGTCTGCCGTATTCAGTTCTCGTAATGTTGCCATGATCGCTTCTACGTTTTGAGAATGACTGGGCTGAGATACTTAAGTCGAGGTGCCAGTCGCAATTTCTTGACTCTCGTATGAGTTTAAATGGTGATTTCTTGGTATTTCATTTTGAGAATTGTTTCTAAAATTTTGATTATAATTTGTATTTCTTTGGGAATTTGGATTTGTTTGTATTACTGATGGTCTTTGATTTTGATTAGAGTTTCGAAAATATTTATGTGGAGAGAACCGATTATTATTATTATAAGTTAAAGAATTTGTATGTAATGGTCCTAAATTCTGATTTTGTCTTTTGTAACAAACGTCTATTGTTTGACCGACTCTCTTACAATAGTTGCAAGTTGGTTTGTTACTACTTTGAACCGGACGTGTTTCGAGATATGATAACTGGAGTTCTCTTTTTTATTCTATATATTGCCTCGCCTCGCGTTGTCGGATTTGAAGCTCTAATAATTTGACATAATTTAGGTTCTAACCCGGTTAAAAGTGTGTCTAAACACATCTGTTTGATCAAATCTTCTTGTGCTATTTTTTGTTCTGGCGTTAAATCCTCTTGAACATTTATTGCAGCATGCAATTTTGCGTTATTCATTTGGTAGCTGTTTAAGTTTTTGTAAGTCGTGTATAAGACTTGTAAGATCTCTATAGTCACCAAAGTGTGTTAACAAAAGGTCCCTAATTTCAGGCCAACTATTAAGATTTCTTGAATTAATGAGTTGCGAAGCTCTACCTTTAAGTTTATTTTTAATATGTAAAATTATCAATGGAATTTGGTATTCTTCTGCAAGTTCAAGTGCTGAATTACATCAATTTACGAATGTATTTAAAAGTATTTGATCTCCCTGGTATTCAGGAATGATTGAAAATAATTCATTTAGTTTGTAAATGTAGTTAACTTCCTCGCTTTCGTGCTGATTTTGTGCCATAATTGTTATATAATTATTCAATTTTCAGTTATTTTTGAAATAAGATTGAAATTATTAGTTTGTTTTATTTATAAGGTTTTTATAGATATTTAAATATTTATAACTTATTTAGTTTAAGCAATTTTCTTGTACGATTTTTGTAAAATTTTAGATAGTTTATTTAATGTTTATTTTATTTTATTTTGATAAAATCTTTCTTCTAAAGAATTAAATTTGTCTAGAAGAGAGCAGAGTCAGAATAATACACAAAGTACTTACAGATAAATTAGTTGAAAATTCATGGGCCTCAGTCAGGGGTATCACCAGGTGTTCCTTCCACGGGGATGAATTTCGTTTCCTGCTCTTCCTAGGGAGTTGTAGAAGATGTGTTCTTGCTGGACAGGGGTTCCACTAGGTGCTCCTAATCCTCCAGCGATAATGTAGTCTTTATGATTACTGGACAGGGGCTTCACCAGGTGTTCCTCCAGTAATTTTTGTTATTTATTGAACCAGATTCTTTTAATACGTCTTAATGAGCTAGGGCTCAAACGTCCAGTGCAAATTTTCTGCGAACGCTACGTATCCTACCGCGACTGCGCCAATTTTGTTACGTGGCCGAATTAAAAATTGGGTTTTTAAAAACAAACTTTATTTCACGCAACAAAATAATTACAATAGTTTAAATTTACAATAGATTTCAGAGCTATATTTATACTATTTCTAAAAATAAATACATTAAAGAAGTCACGTAGGCCCCTTCTAGAATCTTCCCTAATTGAACATTTGGTGACACTTTATCTAAAAGGTTTTAATCTTTAACCCTAAGTTTATCTAAAAATAAAGGAAGTTCCCATAGTTTAATTAACAGCTTAAGTGCTAGTTTCCAAAAAATAGGATATTTATAATGTAAACAACCTAATGCAGGAAATGGGGTTGCATCATATTACGTGATAAAGAACTTTATGACATGCAGGATATTCAGGGTGTAACATATATATATATATATATATATATATATATATATATATATATATATATATATATATATATATATATATATATATATATATATATATATATATATATATATATATATATATATATATATATATATATATATATATTTCTATATAAGTATTTTAACTTTATAGATGTTCTGAAGAAGGAAATAAAATTTTCCGAAAGCTTGACAAGTAACAAATAGTTTTTCTTTGCTCCGGCCTAGATATCTTACCCTTTTGACTGCAACCCCAAAATTATTATCTTTTTTTTCCTTAACCGGTCAATCAAGACTACCTTTCTGCTTTATATATATATATATATATATATATATATATATATATATATATATATATCGCTTGGTGAGAATTATAGGGTTCTATGTAACAATTTGAGCGAAATTGAGGTATTTATACTACTAGGTTCTATGTTATGAGTACTATGATGCAATTTAACTCCCAAGGTTCTATGAAAATTCGTTTAGTAGTAAAATCATTGGTTTACTAGTACCTTTTAATATTCAGAGGTATTTTTATAACCCCAAGTTTTATGTAGTACTTAGACCCATGATTGCCATTATTCAGTAATCAGATTTATAAAACATGGTCCTATGTGTTACATGGAACTTTGAAGCAGAATAGAATAAGTTGAGGCATATTAATTGGTCCTATGTTACCACATAGAACTTTTTCTTACAATTAAACCTATTTTCTAAGTATTACTCTAAGCTTTTAGAACCTTTGAATTCCATAAAATTACTGGTGTTTTGTGTACAAGTGCAGAAAAATAGAGGCTGAAATAGTGATTTTGCGGGATTTACATATCCTAAAATCATGTCAGATGTGTGTATAGATGATGAAGTCGATAATGATGTTACAAATTGTGGCAAACGATCTTTGTATGAAAGATGTAGGTAGGTTTTGTAATTTTGAGGTTATAATTTTTCTAGAACTTGTATAAAACCGTTTTATTACATTTTAGTGGATCACAAGAAGTACAACATGAAGATCTCGAGATCGATCCATATCTAGATCCAACTGGGTACGATTCAGATATAGACCCCGAAGAAACAAGGTACCCATAATATAGTGTAAAATTCCAAATTTTAATATTAACTTTTGCTTTTCATTTCCATTTAGCGCTGTTTTGGAATGTTACGTGGAAGATAATAATAATAAGTCAGTGGTCCAGATAATAGATCAGCCTGGGGAGATTGGTGCTGAGGTTACTATGTCGGCTGACGAAAACGTTTCAGCAGGAAATACGACCGAAGAGGGAAGATACGGGGGTAAGCAAAAAAGGAAACGGGATCCAGCAAAGTGGGCTGCTAATATTCGAAAAGAAAAGAGAAATAGGGGCGAAGAGTACTTATCGTCAAGGAAAAAAACTATGCCGGCTAAACAAGTAAGAGACTTGAAAGATTGCATACAAGTATGCAAGTTGAAATGTGGCAATTTTATCAGCGATTTGTTCGACAAATACTATGATCTAACCCATGAGGTCAAAAAGATGTTTCTTTTGACTTGCACTGAAAAGCTACTACCTGTGTGATGTAGAATCGGCAAAAATGACACAAATTCAAAAAAAGAAGGCTACATTCAAGTTTTACTTTATAGTTAATGACAAAAAAAATTCAAGTGTGTAAGAAATTTTTTCTCGGTACATTATCAATTAGTCAGAAAACGGTGTACAATGTGCATAAATCGAAACATACGGTTACAAATACTTCCGTAAGGACCTCGCACGTAAAACACATAATCTCTGAAACTAACAAAAATTACGTGAGGGAACACATCAACTCATTCCCAAGAGTAGAAGGCCACTATTGCCGGAGGAATACCAAACGTGAGTATTTAGAATCAACACTCAATTTAAAAAAAATGTATGATCTGTACGTGAAATCGATGCAGGAAAAAGAAATAATACCTGTGAAGATAAGCTATTACAGATACATTTTCGTGACTGAATTCAACATCTTCTTCCATATGCCGAAGAAAGACCGCTGTGGAATTTGCGAACTGTCTAAGATATGTACCGAGGAAAACAGATTAACAGAGGAAGAAAAGAATAAACATGAAAAAACATATGAAGGAAAAGAAAGCGTGTAGCGCTTCAAGGAAAAGGGACAGGGATGACAAGACTAAAGCTATTTTGACTTTTGATCTGGAAAATGTTCTGACTTGCCCAAAGGCGGAGATTAGTCAATTTTTTTATAAGAGCAAGATGTCTGTGTATAATCTCACTGCACATTTTTCGTTGACTCATCAAGTTTATTGCGCTGTCTAGACGGAATATATGATGGGGCGAAAGGGGAATGATTTAGCTAGTGCATTATGCAGAATAATTCTGAAAGTTTTGGAAGATAATCCTTCGGTAAAACATTTGACGCTATGGAGTGATAGTTGTGTGCCCCAAAACCGTAACTCAATGATGAGTTTTGCTTTAGCCAACATGTTAACTTGTACTAATTTGGAAAGCATAACTATGAAATATTCCATTCCTGGACACTCCTGTGTCCAGGAAGTAGATTCAATTCATAGCGCTATCGAAAGAACTTTAAGCAAAACGGAATATTATAGTCCAATTTCCTTGCTTCGAATCCTCCTCAAGGTAAATTCAAAAAAGCCCTACAAGCTAATCCAGATGAACCCCAGAGATTTTAAAAACTATCACGATTTGTCCATTCATTTAAACTATGATAAAGTTCCATTCACTAAAATCGTGTGCCTGCAAATAAACAAAGAAAGACTTAATCAAGTAAAGTACCAAACTTCTTTCAATGAATCATTTCAGATGGCTGAGTTGGAACGAAAGTCAGGTAACATTGAAGTTCCACAGATTTTTATGGAACAATTAGGGCTTAGTTCTCTAGTGAACTCTCTTGCAGTGAATAAAGGTACGGCTCTGCAATCCATGTTAAAATGGATGCCTTTGATTGACCAGCAGTATTACGAAGCAATATTGTCGAAACCTGATCAGACAACACCAATTAGACAAGAAACTAGAACTTTAAGATCAAAACCTTCAACTGTAGCTACGACCAGTGCCTCAAAAAATATCCCATTAACTACCCCAAAAACTACTAAATCAAAACCAAAACGCCCATTAAAAAGACCGTCAAAACCCAAGGCACCTAAAAAACAACAGTAAACTTTTATAGTAGTTTAAAAAAAATAATATTTGTTTTTTAATTTTTAAATGTTATAGTTTATGTTATTTTTTCATTTATCTAACCTATGTTACATATTTTTAGAACCAGTTAATTTCTTTTACATTTTAAATTTGTATTTAAATATTATTTTCATTTCCATGTAACCTATGTTCACATTTAAAAATAAAACATTTGTATGACAAAGTTCTATGTTGTAATTAATACTAATTATCTTGATTAGATTAATGTAATTCATGAATTTCTGGAAATGCCTAGCTAGTACTTTAACCTAGACTTGATTTGACAGCAGTTTCATAATTAATCAATTTGTTTTGGATCGGTGGGGATCAATATAGAAATGTAAAAACTTTTAATGCGATTTTCTCGAAATGTACTTTTTGTAACATGGAACCCTATAACTCTCACCAAGCGATATATGTATATATATATATATATATATATATATATATATATATATATATATATATATATATATATATATATATATATATATGTATACCTATATATATATGTATGTATGTATATATATATATATATATATATATATATATATATATATATATATATATATATATATATATATATATATAGAATTAACGGGTACGCCCGCATAAAGAAAAAAATTGCGCGGTGGAAAATGCAAAAATTGCAAATGGCAGAAAGATGCAAACCGTGGACACGTGTTTCTGACTAATTGGTCTTCATCAGCACGGTGTAGCTGAGTTAAAATGATGGACAAAACTCAAAAAAGACACTAAAGGAAAACCACTGACAGGGAGCCAGTCGCACCTTTGTGGCTTCCACTTGGATGACTCCGGTATGGGAGCATCGTCCAAGCATCGCACACGCGGGCAACTATAGCAACCTGCGTGGGATTCCGGACCCAGGAGAATGAGTATGAACAGAGAATGAATTTGACGCGGGTTTAATTACATTACAGTAAAAAACAATGAGAATTAACGGGTACGCCCGCATAAAGAAAAAAAATTGCACGGTGGAAAATGCAAAAATTGCAAATGGCAGAAAGATGCAAACCGTGGACACGTGTTTCTGACTAATTGGTCTTCATCAGCACGGTGTAGCTGGGTTAAAATGATGGACAAAACTCAAAAAAGACACTAAAGGAAAACCACTGACAGGGAGCCAGTCGCACCTTTGTGGCTTCCACTTAGATGACTCCGGTATGGGAGCATCGTTCAAGCATCGCACACGCGGGCAACTATAGCAACCTGCGTGGGATTCAGGACCCAGGAGAATGAATATGAATAGAGAATGAATTTGACGCGGGTTTAATTACATTACAGTAAGAAACAATGAGAATTAACGGGTACGCCCGCATAAAGAAAAAAATTGCACGGTGGAAAATGCAAAAATTGCAAATGGCAGAAAGATGCAAACCGTGGACACGTGTTTCTGACTAATTGGTCTTCATCAGCACGGTGTAGCTGGGTTAAAATGATGGACAAAACTCAAAAAAGACACTAAAGGAAAACCACTGACAGGGAGCCAGTCGCACCTTTGATATGCTGAAATAAATTGAGTACCCTGTCTATGTAACTAATAGGTTATATTATTAATTTTCTAATATTGGGATTTATTTTCGCATTTTCCATCCCAGGAGCATAAGTTTTTAGGTTCATCTTTTGGCCGAAATAAATTATAAAGAAGGGATTTACAATAAATAACAAGTAAAAGGTGTAACCAATTTTAAGATTAGAAATCTTAAGTGGTAACTCTGTCAGTAGTTTTTCAAGATTATTTAGACAGAGTGTTATTAAAAACTTGTATTATTTTCAGCTATAATCTCTCGAGGGCGTTGATAAATAATTTTATCACAGTGTCCGAAAGCACATTCCTTGGTCACAGGGAGGGCTGTTACCTAAAAGCCATGTGCTTAAGGAAGTTATGATAAAATTATTAGTTATTATTTATCGCTCGAGAGACATTTGCTTATAACAATATTAATGTGACTTTGTGAAAAAGTTATTGATGTGGCATTATTAAACTGTCAGAATCTCATCATGACAAATGATAACTATCGTAGTGTAGTTTTCAGTGTAATGTGTTGTTTCAATTTGTTATTTTGCACACCTGATAAGAAATGGACGGATTTGATAGGATTTCCGTTTGATCAGAAATGTTCCTTCTAATTTACTAATTCACTATTTCATTGCAGCTTGGTGATCAGAATTGTTGTTTTGATTTTTTAAAGTATAAACAATCAACATATGGACGTGATAAATAAAAGTAAGTATTTATAATGGTTATTTAAATACACTAAATTATTTCATTTCAGGTAGGTACCAACAAGAAAAGTACCGTCAAATAAACTAAATTACACAATAGTTAAGCTAGAATTGTTTACCCTGGTAGGAAATAAAATATATTAAAATTAATATTCGAGTTATTTCTTTATAATAAGGAAAGTTAAATGAAAGTTTTGAATCAAAACTCCACTTTTTATGTGACTGGTTTCGAAACTGCCAGTTTTATCTTCAGACCACTGCCTGAGCAAAATGGAAAACATTTAAAGCTAACTCGAACGTATAACATTGTCAAAATATGTGTAAAATGTTGTTTTGTCAAAAACTATATAAAAGGTGTTTCTCGGATGAGACGTCTCAGTGTATAAGAATGTTGTTAACAATAACAAGGTTACCAGGATTAACAATAGCTGCTTTGCATGGGAATTAATTGGGAAACTTTATGATTTACAGCTCACATCTTATATCATAAAAAGGATTTCTTAATTTTACGTTAAACCTTGCATCTGCCTGCAAACCTACAAATTAAATCATTTAGTTCACTCATAGCCATCTAGATCTGTAAAGCTTTAAGGCATGTACAAGGTTGAACATAAATAAAAAAATTATGTTCTGTGCATCATAAAATTGTAAACTTTTTTAGTTTTAAATTTTTTTTATATGGATTGTGAGCTGTAAAAGAAATCATAAAGTTTCCCATGCAAAATATAGGTCATTGCTTACTCTTAATGTCGAATTTTTAAATACTTTTTGACAAACAATATACAGGCTATACAGCTTGGTCCACTTCCCACCACATATCTCAGCGATTTAGTGATCGATTTCAATCAAATTTGGTACCTATACTTGTTTTGTTTCAGATTTTATTTAAATTGACATTCAAGAAATATTTTTTTGATGTTAAATACGGTTATTATGATAAAAAAAATTTGAAAAGTCAGGGTTATATTAGCAGCTGAGGGTATTTGTTTTTAAAGAATCTTATTCAGCATGCCCTAAAACCCCTGTACATCAAATTTCATTTAAAAAATATTCATTACTCTTCTACAAAAAAAAATCAGGGCCAAGATTGCCATTATAGTCACCCAAATATCGGTTATTTGTTGCCAGATATAAGTAACGATTGGAAGACCATTTTTAGCACCACAGTGGTAAAGGATGGAATATTGAGACATACGAGTATACCAGTCAATACGTTGTGTCGTATAGCCATCTCATTATTTCATCCTGTTAGGATTTATGAGCAGTGGTAATAAAAGATAAAAGGATCGATAATACTTTTATTGTGATTTTTATACAATGCTTCTATGAAGACGTGTCACTTCTAACTAACTATTTTATATATTTTAACCTACGCATATAACGTGACATAACACTCACTTAAAATTAGAGCAACAGAAAATATATATCATTCCAATAATGTAAACTATCCTTGAAGTTCTAATGTAGCATTTATCAACAAAGTAAGAATTCAAATTTAATAGTTTTTGTACATTCATTTTAACAGCCCCTCTCAAAAACTAATCTAAACTTTAATAACAGGTTTTTTTTTTCTTAAATATCAAGATACATAGATATTATATAATAATATTAGTAATATTAATTTGACACGCCTTCCCCTGGGAAAAAGAATTAAATGGCCCAGCATTGGCTGCGCAGGAATTGGGGAAAACCCAGGAAAAACCCAACTCAGACCATTTCTACATTATTGAAATCATTAGTACTACGGTCCAAACCAATTTCCTTTCTTAGGTCCATAAATCTAGGTGCTGGTAATGGTTTGGTTAGTGCATCTGCCAACTGCTTACCTGTTGGAATATATTTTAATTTTATTATTTTATTCTCAATTTGTTCTCGAGAGAAATGGTATTTTATATCTATATGCTTAGATCTTTTGTGATGTGCTGGATTATTTGCTATGTTTATACAACCATTGTTGTCTTCATAAATTATAATTGGATCTGCAATAACTATATTCATGCTGATTATCAAAGATTTTAACCACAAAGCTTCACGTACAGCTTCAAACAGTGCCATATATTCAGCTTCAGTAGATGAAGCAGCTACTGTTGTTTGCTTTCTACTATTCCAACATATTGTACATTTTTCAAACATTTTAAATAAATACCCTGTAGTGCTTTTCCTGTCAGTTTCATTATTTCCCCAATCAGAATCAACATAGCCACATAAAAGATATTTATATGTACTCCGAACATATACTAAGTTAATATCCAAAGAACCTTTAATATATCTGAGTACCCTTTTTAAACATTGCCAAAGTTCTTTATTGTTTTTATTCATATATCTACTCAAAATATTTACAGTTATATTTAGATCAGGCCTAGTACATAACATTGCATACATTAAACAACCTACTAGGTTACGACATGGAGCATCATATTTTTCATTAGAATTTAAAGCATCATAATCTAATTTACTTGGTAGACACAGCATTACAATCAGTCATTTTAAATTTTTGTAAAACTTGCTTCAAATATGTACTTTGCTTTAAAGTTATTTGATTTTCATTCCTCTCGATTTTAATACCAATAAAACATTTAATCTCATTTAAATCAACCATACAAAATTTTTCTTTAAATAATTCTTGAAACTAGTCATTGTTTCAAAGTTTGCAGTAACAATTACTAAATCATCAACATAGAGTACTACATAAATATTTTTATCTATACCACCTCTGTCTAAAATATACAAACATCGGTCAACAAGAGAATTTTTAAAACCTTTTTCTTGTAAAGCTTTTTCAAATAATTTGAACCAACATCTTGCTGCCTGCTTTAATCCGTACAAAGCTTTATTTAATTTACAGACCTGACCAGATTTATATTTAACTCCATCAGGAATATTCATATATATTTCTTCTTTCAAATCACCATTTAAAAATGCAGTTTTCACATCCATATGATGAACCAATAATTGAAATTGATTTGCAAATGCTAAAATAATTCTGAAAGTTGAAATTCTTGCGACAGGAGCAAAGGTTTCGTCATAATCAATTAAATATTTTTGACTGAACCCACGAGCAACAAGTCGTGCTTTGTATTTTGATGGTTTTCCGTGTTCATCATATTTCAGTGTAAAAATCCATTACAATCAACAATATTTTTATTAGATGGTTTAGGTACCAACGTCCAGGTATTATTGAAAAACAAAGAATTTAATTCATCTTTAATTGCTTGCTCCCAATGAATTCTATCAGTTCTTTCTCTAATTTCTTGATATGAATTAGGAACTTTATCTACAAATGATTGTGCACATAAAATGAAATCATCGATTAATTCATTTTCACTATAAGAAGTGGAAGGAAGATTTTTTATCCTCTCACTTCTTCTTGGCTCAACAACAAGGTGTTTTTCACCTAAAATGCTTTTATCAATTAATGTAACATCAGTGTGCTCATCTGTGTTCGGCACAGACTTATTCTTTGATGCATCAGATTGTGCATTTTCACTTAAACTTGGTATGATTACATCTGATTTAACATTATCAGACTCATGAGACTTTTCAACAGATTTTACCCTTTTGTCAGATGCATCAATTTCACCACTATAATCAATCTGTTTCATTTTTGGCCTTGTTACTAAAAAATTCGTCTCATCCACTATAACATCTCTCATAACAACCAAATTTTCAGTTTCCACATTCCACACTCTATAGCCATTCGGTTCATAACCAACTAATATACCTTTAATAGATTTTTCTTCAAATTTTGCTTTTCTTTCGTACTTTATTATGCATATACAGTGTTGAACTGAAAACTTTTAAATATTTTAACTGGGGCTTTTTATTGTGCCATAGTTCAAATGGTGTCTTGTTTTGAGTAACAGCTTTTGTAGGACTTATATTTATTAAATAAGTAGCAGTTAGTACAGCCTCACCCCAAAACAATTTAGGCAACTGAGCAGCACTTATTAGTGCACGAGCTTTCTCAGTTATAGTCCTATTCATGCGTTCAGCAACACCATTCTGTTGTGGGGTTCGTGGAACTGTCAAGTGGTAACTTATGCCTTTCAACACACAATATTCTTTTAGTTCATTTGATAAATATTCTCTTCCGTTATCGCAATATAAATTAACTACTTTTGAATTAAAATGAGCCATACTCTTTTCAACATAATCTCGAAAAACAGCAGAAACATCTGATTTGTATGTTATTAAATAAGTAACACAATAATGAGTAAACTCATCAATAAAAATAACAAAATAATTTTTATTGTTTAGAGCTGTAGGAGTCAATGGCCACAAACATCTGAATGAATAATAAACAGCGGTCTTTTAACATGACTTTTATCTTTTGCCTTATTTAATGGTAGTCTGGCTTGTTTACCATTTATGCACGCTTCACTAAATATAAATCTAGCCGATTTATATCTTTTATCATGTGTTTATTTTTCAGTTCTAAAAATTTTGATTTGCTTATATGACCTAAACGTTGATGCCATAATTGATAAGAATTTTTATTAGTATTTAAAATTTGTGCAACAGTATTCGGTCTGTAGTTATCAAGTTTAAAACTAGCACCAATTAAATTATTTACAGGCTTACCTTGTATTATCACCTGGTTACCTTTTTTTACTTCAACACCTCTTTCATTAAAGATTATGGACAGACCTGCCTATTGCATCCTTTGAACAGAGAGTAGATTAAATGGGACTTCAGGACAATAAAGCACATTTTCAAAGATCCCTGGAATTCCCATATTGCTGATGACCTTCACGGTTCCTCTTTTTAGGCTTTAATGTAGACATCACTTTTTGCTACAGAAATCTTGACTCCTTTTGGTAGGTTTACAGAAGTTTCAAAAATGTCATCTCGATTTGTTATATGGTCTGAAGCTCCGGAATCCAGGATAAATGTGATAACATCTTTCTCTTCTGTATTTTTGAAGTTACCAAGCATAAAAGCAAATCCTGAATTTGTAGCTTCGGTTTCCTTTGTAGGTTCAGTTATTTGTATAGTTTGAATTGTTTTATTCCTGTTAGTGTTTTGGTATTGGAGTGACCTTTTATAATAAATGCACTGTCTTCTTATATGTCCAAGTTGATGACAATAATGACATTTCACCTTGAATTGCGGCTTCTTGAACTTATTATATTGCTTGGTTGATGATCCTCTTCGATAACTCCTCGATAATCTGGGTCTTTCAGAATAATATTTATCTGTAGATTCAGCTTGAAGTATTTTACTACTAGTATCTTTACTTTCAGTTTTGATTTTACTTCATGATCCAGTAATCTTATTTTAACAAAACTCAGGGTCCAATTATCTTCGGATAATGTCTCGATCGCAGTTATTACACCATCATAAGTATTTGGAAGAGTTAATAGGAGATGCGACACTTTATCTGTTTCGTCCAATTTTGCACCAGCTGCTAACAGTTCTGTAATTAAGTCTTTAAACACTGTAAAATGTTGCATTAATGGAGTGTCACCTTGTAGCTTTAATTCTAGCAATTTCTTTCTAATTGCTAACTGTGTAGCTAAACTCTTCCGTTCATATATTTCGTTCAATTTTGTTATTAATTCTTTTGCAGTACAATCAATGTTTGTACTACCAAGAATTGAATCTGATAAATATTCAATTATAACATTTTTCGCAATTCGCTCTGCTTTATTCCATTCATTTGTTAACAGTTCCGGTGGATCACTGTCGAGAACATGTATCACGTCTAGTTCAGTTAGTAAATACCGCACTCTTAACTTCCACACACTGTATTTGTCCCCATTGAAAGGTTTAATGTTTCTTTTTAAATTGATATTTTCCATTGTTTATTAATTTCACTTGAACACACAAAAACTCATGACGTAACTGGACCCATAACCTGTTAGGATTTATGAGCAGTGGTAATAAAAGATAAAAGGACCGATAATACTTTTATTGTGATTTTTATACAATGCTTCTATGAGGACGTGTCACTTCTAACTAACTATTTTATATATTTTAACCTACGCATATAACGTGACATAACACTCACTTGAAATTAGAGCAACAGAAAATATATATCATTCCAATAATGTAAACTATCCTTGAAGTTCTAATGTAGCATTTATCAACAAAGTAACAATTCAAATTTAATAGTTTTTGTAGATTCATTCCAACACATCCTTTACTAGAGCGAGGCTAAAGATTGCCTTACAATCGGTATACCTACCAAATTTGGTAAGTTTGTAATAATGACGTTAATAAAGCTTTAGATACATTTTTTTAAAATAATGAAATTAAGAAACATTTACTCAACAAACAAATAGTGAAATAATTATTGTAACAAGATTAAATTTAAATATTTTTAAATGAAATTTGATGTACAGGGATTTTAGAGCATACCGAACAAGATTGTGTAAAAACAAATACTCTATCTCAAACGCATATGCAACTCCCTGATTTTTTCTGTTTTCTTTTGATCAATGTAGACATATTTAATTTTGGAATTCCTTTTAAATATCAATTTAAACAAAACAAGTATATGATCACTAAATGGCCTGAGACATAGAGATGCAGTGGTAAAAAACTGTGACACGCCGTATAAGATATTATGAAAACGAAGCTAAACAGACCAATTATAAAAAATTAAATCTGCTTAGTTTTATGAAGTTGAATCGGTTTGTGTGTAAAGTGAAATTATAATAACGGGGACGTTATTAAACTAATGAAAAAATTATACAATACGAATAATGAACTCTTCGGCCAGTTAGAAATAGAATATGAGTGATGCCTGAGAACTAGGATGAAATGAGATAGAATAAGACACATCCAGCAAACGCTAGGACAGACTGTGGGTTACGATACACTTTTATATCATGATCCTACCATTACTGTTACATCCTGACAACATCCATCTTACTTGTTTAATCGGTCTTTGTTAACATTTGGCTTAATGTTCCGGTTTACACACTGTATAGTGTTGGCATGTACAAATCTTTGGTCGATGCCTAAGATAAAAGAGTAGAGAAATGGCCAAATAATATGCCGAAGAGAAACAGCATAGGTTAAATCTGTTTCTTTTCAGCATAAATAAAACCAATGTCCGATAAATTATTTAAACTTTTGCACTAAAAGGATTAATAATTTCTTTGGTAATATATTGACTTTCGTATTAATGTCAAACATGACAGTTTGTAATCATCCTATATTTTTGTTTGGAAAGAAGTATGAACACCAACAATCTACGAAATGTTGTGTACCACTAACAAAAAGAAAAGGAGTGGTAAAACCACCAGGCAGCAGCTTACAATAAACTTCAAAAGGGCTAGAAAATAATATTTCGTTCCGTATTAATAAATTCGAACCAACAAAACCTGATATTTTAGAGGAATCTTGTGCACAAATTGTACTGAAATTGAATAATTCCAGTGGCCCTTCAAGAACAATACGCAGATGATTTGGCAAAACCTCCTATCTTACAATTTTTTGGATATGGAGTTAAATACGGATTTCGATACAATTAGTTATTGTGCAGGCGTATGTAAACTCTCTTATGTGTAAAAAATGTCTAAACATAAAATTCAGTATTGACAATAACAAAAGCTCTTATCTGAATGGCTCGTGAAATAAGATGCACATATGTTTTTTGCCTCTATTTGAAAATTATAACTTTTAAAATAGAAAAATTTGCCAGTTCCCCGATGAATACCTTCTTTGGAGATCTTCCAAAAATGCCAATAATAATACATTTCTTTCCATAGTCCTTGTCAATAACACAAAGCGGTTAGGAAATACAAAACTGTCACTCAAATAACAGTCAATGAAAGCTACAGATACATCTTGAATGGCTGTCGTCTCCTAACAAAATTTTTTTAACGATAAAATGTTTAAAAACGACAAAATTGTTTTTACAGAATATGATTCTGATTAATCTGTTATGGTACGACGTCGTTAGGAGTTACAGAATACCTCTTGGTCTGGAATATTTTTTAAACAATACAAAAATTACAGGATAATAAATATGGTTTTTATGGGTTTATACAGTGTATCCCTGGTGTCCAAGAGGGATTTTTTAACCTTATATTAAAAAAAAACTTTTTGGGAAAAAGTTTTGCTTCCCAAATAAATCATTCCATCGCCAAAAGTACAATTAGATCTAAAAAAAAACAGTAAATCTTAAAATTGTAGAGAAAACCCGCTTTGTTTTTTATTTCACATCAAAATGTCAAATAGAAAAGTTTCTTAGACTAAGAAGTTAATCCTAAATACCAAATTTAATGGCAGTATCTCGATTTTTCAATTATTAAAAATTTGTTTATTTTGAGAGTGTTTTGCCCTCATACTGTTTTGCCCTCATACTGTTTTGCCCTCATACTGAATTACATTAAATTTCCTAGTCATGCGCTCAGATTATGACATATTAAGAAATTCAATATAATTCAGTATAAAGGCAAAACAATCTTAAAAATAAATAAAAAATAGTGATTTGCCACCAAATTTTATATTTAGAATTATCTTGTTACTCTACAGAACTTTTCTATTTCGCACATTATTCTTAGGTTCACTTTGTATGCTTAGTCTTGAGACACATTATTCTGGAAATTAGTCACTAACTCTACTGGATGTAGGGTGGCCTTATTTAATTCGGTGTCGCCCATCTATAAGGTTCAAAAAACTGTAAATTTAGGGGTGCCAAAATTGCGATTTGCCTATATCCAATTTGTACCTTGTTTCAGTGTTACAACTAAATGTTGTATTTATATATTTAATAAATGTCAACAACCGTGGTGAGAGCCTTCTTAGGCTTTTGTGTGAATAAATTAATAAAAAATAAGAACTTACTATTTTTCAAGCGTTTCTTTTGCTCGATAATCCATGCTCGTATTTGAGATGTGGTTCTATTCTTTAATGCATCATTTTCATTCACGAATTCCTGACATGTTTCAAGAGTTGGAACCTCGTCATTTCCTTCAATGAAATAATTTTTAAACACTTCCTCGATAGCAGACCTTTCTGGAGTAGTTCAAGTAGCTTTTCTGTTTAATTTATGTGTTTCAACTGTTTTTGTTAGTTTGCGTTTCTTTATTGAATTTGTTCTCCTATATCCTTTATCCACACTAATATCACTCTCTTCAGAAATTTTTGACAAATCGGGTGAATATACTAAACACAAATCGTCTAATTCATCACTGCTACTTTGGGTTGGAGTAACATATTGTGGCGTCTCTACTACATTTCTACAACTTTCCTTCAAAATTGGCGACAGTCGACTTGTATTTGGTAGTTGATAGTTGCTACCCACTGGGGACTGTAACGTTATAGTGGGTTTTAAAGGTTGCAAAATTGGTGACTGTCAACTCGTACTTGGTACTTGATAGTTACTACCCACTGGGGATTGTAAAGTTATAGTGGGTTGTAGAAGTTGTTGACTTACACTGGATATCGAGGATTGTTGATTCTCCATTGCTGAATTGTCAGTAGGTGCCTTTGAATGACCACTGGCAAATTGTAAAAACTGTATCATTTCTAATATATCTTGGGATGCTGGTCGTTGTCTATATATATATTCTGATGAATATTGAAAGCATGACCTATGAAGTCACTTACTTGTACTTGTTTTTCTTTATTGAGAGTACAAGTTACCGTAGCTAAATGTTTCCGAAGTTTGGTTGCAGTTAAATTTTTATTTGGGAAACCCATTTCAGCAGAAAAATCACTCAATGCTTTACCCGCTCTAAAAAACTGTTCTGCTGCATTCGCAGGAGTAGCAAATAGGTAAGGATTTTTCTTGTCTACTTTGGCAGTTGCCCTATGTTTTAATATTAAGCGTGCTGCTTCCATTTCGGTTTTTGCTAGTAAGATAGCAGCAGGCTGATCCAATTTTCCTCTTGTTATGTACCTTCCATACATTTTTCCAACATCCTTTTCGCTATCTTCAAGACGTCTAACATGTTCATCATACACCATTTGCAAATTCTCATATTCAATAATCTGACACTTTTCTACATGTCCAGGTCTTTTTCTATTGAAAACCATAACCTTAACTAACAATGCTTTAACATTAACCAAGTCTTTAAATGGAAATGATCTGTAAGGACTTTTATACAACGTTCTAATTCTACATCAAAGCGTTTATGAAATTCATTAATATCATCTATTTTAGGTAGTACTACAACTTTAGCTCTTTGGTTTTGAGTACGATTTGCCATTGCCACTTTATTTATTAAAGAATTTGATCGTATGGAAACAAGTTTACAAAATCTTTGAGTTTCCTTTTCTAAAACAAGGTCCTTCATCTATATAGCTTCTGTTTACAATACGCTGGTTACTTAAAGGATTAAAGTAACTGAACTAGGACCCAAGCTGGGATTTTTGAACTTGCCCTCTTGCAGTACAGCAATTACATAAACTGCATTAAGTAGGGTAATAAATTTTGTCGAATCAAAAATAGACATCACTTCTGTGATTTTTGTGTCGATTTTCTTTATTTCCAGGAATATCCGAGACATCGTCGTAATTTGCTTCTTATCATGTTATCGTGATGTCTACTAGATGCATATTTGGTTGCCAAAATATTACCGTATGCAACAGCCAATTTGTCACAAGTTATAGCTCTTGTGACTTCATCGTCCCTCATAATGAGAAATATTCTGTTTTTCAATGTATCACACGCAAGTTCATGACATTTCATAGTAAGAGATCTCCCACTAACCATAACGTTTCCCAAACCTATTGCTTCAAAACGTTTTGCTTTATCTTCACGTTTAGATAAACAGCTCTTCCTTATGTAATTTCTAAGATTTTTTTTTCGAATAAAATCCCTTACAATGAAAACGTCTTTGCATCTTTATGGTCTCCAAAGTCGATGTATTTTGAGTGTTGTACAAAAAATCACTCTTCTTCTATATATCTGCGAATAATAACCTTCTTTGTCTGGAACCTAAAAGTAATTTTTTTTT
Source organism: Rhamnusium bicolor (assembly GCA_029963845.1). NCBI lineage: Eukaryota > Metazoa > Arthropoda > Insecta > Coleoptera > Cerambycidae > Rhamnusium > Rhamnusium bicolor. The sequence goes on from JANEYF010004168.1 coordinate 231,611, forward strand.
TTAATTTCAATCGTAATAAATCAAAATAATGTATATAAATGTAATTTTTCATATTTCAATTATATCGAAATTACACTCCTAAAACAAGTCTTGTGTAGGTCCACTATTTCTTTCCATGGGTTGTGTAAGTTAATGGAATAGAAAAAATTAAACTGTGAATTTCATGATTTTTCACACAAATTTCGAAAATATCATAATTAAAAAAATCTTTGGAAATGTATCATAGGCGAATGGGTTAGAGAACGTATTATTTGTTTACTCCACTTTTAAATTGTTGTTTATATAGGTATCAAAATCGTCTATAAATGTGTCTACTATTGTTGAGGGAGGCCTATACAATGCAGTTATTCCATATGAAATGTTGTTAATGTGAAGAATTATTCTACTTACTGTTACCTTTGTGTGGTGTAACTTGTATGTTGATATTTCAGCATTTAATTCTGACTTTATTAGTATAAGTACTCCGTCATTTTTATTGATATCACCGTAATTATAGTGGGTAGTATATCCTTGAATGTTATAAAAATTTGTTTTTAATTGATAACATTCACTTAGTATGATAATATCACAGAACACTAATTTATATGCTTCTAAAAACACCAGTAATTGATCGAAGTTCTTCTGCACACTTCTTATATTCAGGTGGAGTAGATTTAACATTTTGTTCTTGATGGTCACTTGGTTCCCAATTTTATCAGCTTCGATTGTTTGACATGTTACTTCCTTTACGAGTCTATTTAATATGTCCACTTCTTGTTGATTGGCCATTGATGTTTTTTGTTTTATTTTAATTTTTAGGATGTAAAATCTATCTTATATTTAACAAAATTAATTTGTTTTAAGTAAGTTGGACATATGTTGTCAAACGCATCATGATTGCTGTCATGATTGGTATTAAATTTATTATTAGACAGGAGGCAGTTCGTGCATTCTTTTTTTAAATATATTAAATATTTTCGAAACCGTTTAAAATCAAATAATGAAATTTTGAAGAGCCACTAACTGTTTTACATGTAACAATACGGAATCATAATCACTTGAAAATTTTATTCCGGAGTGTGTCAAACTAGGGGGGAGGAGGGGCGGCACCTTTACCGTGTGTCTAATTTTTTTAACACAAATTTATGAAATTTCACAATTTTTTACGAGAAAAAGACATTCCTGTTGGACTTCAATAGGACGTACCGTTTTTGAGTAAAATCGACTTGAAAACTTTTTTTACATGCTCTAAAATGCATTGCAGTACTGATTTTTACATTTTATCCTTTTCAGTGTTGTGACGATTTAAATCAATTTCTATCGTGATTTAAATCAAGTTGTGTAAAGCCAGTAAATCAAACTTCAGAAAATTTAAATAAAAAGTACAGTTTATTTAAAAGCTAGATACAAATTAAACTAAAAAAAAAAATCAAATAAAAAGAAGAAAAGAACAGTTAGGTTACACATATAAAACAAAAGTTACCTTCTGAAATGTACATTATAAATTAGGTGCCTACTTAAAAGCAGAAACATAAAGTAAACAGATTAAATAGAACCAATTCTAAAAGAAAAAAAAACATGATTTATTCCAAAACAAAAATTTTAAATTAGGTTAATTATTGTAAGGTTTGTACAAAGAAAGTAATTTAGCTGCTTTTTCGGCCCCTAAACGATTTCAAATATTAGAATGAATCAAACCAATTGTCAAAATACATTATCTGGAGATGATTAAAACAGTTTTAATCATCTCCAGATGATGCCAACTTGGTTGGCGAAACGCGCGTCGAGTGCAGTGTATAGTGTTTTGGTGTTTCGTGGAAAACTACGTCAGTGTTATCTTCGCATCAAAGGTTCCAACGGATTCCAGGTCGCAGAAATAGACCGACGTTAAAAAAAAGTAAATTAAAAAAAAAGGTTCTCTTAATTGTTTGTCTTACTAAGAAGTTATAATTATAAATAAAATAACACTTTACTTACATTGGACACTGTTCCTGAAGTAGAGGGACCTTCATTATCTGTTTCTACACTTTCTACATTACGCGAAGCAAATTTTTTCCAATAGACTTTCAGTCGGTTCACAAGCCCTTGCATTTCTACATTACACTTTTTACATGTAGCTCTGCTACCACTTTTTCCATCATGCTTACTTGATTTTTCAATAAAATATTGCCAAATAGGATCTTTTTCCTTCCACTTCTATTCTAATAGAAGTGGAAGGAAAAAAGATGTTAAAAAATTATTTAATATTTAAATACTATAAATATAATCACTGAGACTCGCTTTCGCATTTGTTACGCGGTAGATTTGAAAATAATGGCAATTTGCATCATTCCCGCATTATAAACACAGGCGAATTTTCAAGTTCTGACAGGAATTTTCATGTACGCTCTAGCTTATTTTACAATTATAGATACAAGGTACAAAATTTAATCCATTTGTAAGTTTAAATAAAAACTATCTTTATTAATATTAGTACCAAATTATTATAATTATAGGATGTTTATGTAAAAAAAATAAATAAAAATCAAAAAAATCATTTTTGATTTTTTTTTTAAATCGTGATTTTTGATTTTTTAAAAAAAATCATGACTTATCAACCCTGAATTCTTTTTTTAAGATCGAACCATATCGGACTGAGATAATATTCAAAATTTGTTGCAAATAAGCAGAAGAAAGTATAACTTCTAAATTACCCTGAAAATGTTTTGGAGATAAAACGTAAAAATCGCTCCACTACAATGCATTTTAAAGTATGTAATGAAGTTTTCAAATCGATTTTATTCAAAAACGGTGTATACTTTCGAATTTCAACAAGAGTACTTTTTTCTCATCAAAAACTATGAAATTTCATAATTTCATATCAAAAACTAAAAGAAAATCACACAAAATCAAGTTGGGCTCATATTTACCCCCGGCACTCTGACTTTGATAAACCCCTGAATAAAATTTTCAGGTCTGGCCGGGTGCTCCAGCCCCAGAGCACCCCAGTAGTCGGCGCCTATGTACACAACAATTACACTATTATAATTCATATCTACACAATAATATAATGCAAACAGTACTCACCTAAGTCAAAAAGTGATGACTGTTGTTCTTGAACAGTTATATTAAAATAAGACGACTGGCTTAAAAATGACAATGGTTGTTTTGGAAACGACAATGGGTGACTTGAAAACGACAATGGTTACTTTGAAAACGACAACGGTTATTTTGAAAACGACAATGGTTATTTGAAAACGACAATGGCAGTACGAAGCAACAATGATGCTTAGTAGATTTAATTCTAGAAAAAGAGCATTTTGTTAATTATTATGAGCGAAAATAATTACAAATTATTTAAAACTTACAGGTATATATTTTCAACTGTCTGGCTGTATTGCCACATATGATGCATACTTTGGATGGTATGCCTATAGCACTACATCTACTCTCAGGCAGTTTTGGTATACAAAAACTGCAATAAGCATGCGTATAAGGGCAATCAAGAGCAGCGACTTCATTAGAAGTTAAAATCATCTTGCATCTATTGCATTTATAGATTTGCTTTCAATTGCAAAAGAAACCTATGTTATTTCATTGATTTATAACATATAATTACAGGATTTGCAGGTATCATCTACACCAGTTCAAAGTTCAATCATTTAGTTTTGACAACCATAATGACTAAAGCAACTTATAAAAAATGTCATATGTTAAAAGAAAGACATTGAGTAGAAAAATAAATAGAAATCACATCATAGATTATATATTTAAGAAAATGGTTACTTATGCCACATCATGAATTCTATAACTGTTTAGCCACGGGAGCTATTTAACCACCGTGATTGTTGATAAGGTACAACCAATAGAAATTAACCTAGCTTAGCAACAGCTACAATTGCTGCGTAATATGCGTTTTCTTTCTACCAACAGTCTTAAGTAAGCTAAGTTGTTTTACGGCAGACTATATCGAAAGAAATTATTATTTTATTTATGCGGTGTAACCATAAAACAACTAAGGTTAGCTAAGATTGGTGGTCAGAAAGAAAGCACCTAATGACAGTGGCTTATAAGTTACAGAATTAGCCCGATTGTAACAAAATCATGCCAGTGTAGTGGCAAATTCTGCAAGTATAAAAATTTTCTTGCACATTATTCCTCTCTCCTCAGCTGTTTTGAAAGGTGCACATCGCCTACAATTCCAAGTGCACAGTTGATTTAAATATGCAGCATAACAATTTTCATCCTGAACTGGATGTTCCATCTTGTTCCTCTCGCATGTTGTACAATTGTACATGTCCAAGGACAAAAGTCTCCAATTGTTTTGGAGAAACATAACGCTTCCTTATTTGGGGCAGATTTATACATGAGGTAGCAAACCCTTATTAACTCTTTTTTTATTTCCTCATTTCTTGAAAACATTGGCGCTTGATTGTTTAGCCTTTCTACGGTATCTTGTAGCAAATGCAAGTTATGAACGTAATTAAAATGGTTCAAAACAATTTGAAGTTCACAAGTTTATTGAATAGAAAATGTACACTTGCTAGTCTTACTTGCTAATACAGATGTTGATGTAGAACTGACTTATCTAATTAGTGGCTTTTATTTATATAAAACTGTTATCTATAATTTATTTTATGGTTGACGTCAATCAGGTCACTTAACATATTATATTATGCAGAACAGGAACTAATTAGCATAAAAAATAAGGAGGCCCAGGTTGGGTTCAATGGTGTAACTCCTCCCCTCTTAGAACGGAAGGTGGGTGCCAATAAGGTGGGAACCACCTGGAGTTGTAGTTGTAAGGGTTGATCCATTGGGGGTTGATCCATTGGAAAGAGGTGAGTCATCGGAAGGTTCAATTGTAGCCTGCGGATGAAGGTGAGTGTTCTTGAAGCGGACGGTAAAACGCCGTAGTGGTTTTCGTCGATATATCCATTTGATGAGGATGACTAAAATTAGCACTAGTAAAATTGCTAAAATTATCCATGTATAATTGACTGATAGGTGTGCTGGAAGGTCCTTGATAGTTACTTGGTGGAGATTATTGATTTGTGAATTTGTCAAGTGAAGATCGTGTAATGATGGAATGGAAATATCCAAAAGTGGAACAGTGTCTAAGGAAATATTTGGTAAAAGAAAAGTAGTTTTTGAAGAAACTGGTGTTTCATATAGGTATGATTGATTGTTAACAAGGAATTCACAATGTGGTGTTAACGCCACTCGTGTGTTCTGGTATAAAGTCTTATACATGAATGTTTTTGGATGACAGGTATACTCGACTGTGGTAACTGCATCAATGATAATGGCGTACTCCGTTGTGGAAAGTTGTTCGACATGTGGAGTTTTCAAGTGGATTTGTGAAAGGCGACAGTAGGCATCTGCTGGTCGGCGTCTCAGGAGTTCGACGAAGCAATCTTTGGAGTTTTGTAGATGGTCTTCTAAGTAGTATGAATCTTCCACTGCTACAGGTAGTTTATCAGACCATTGGTAATTGTCTTGATTGTCAATAGTTAGGAATTGTTTGGGTGGAATAATGGTATAATTTTTTATTGGAACAGGGATAACTTGTAGGATGGATAAGGATGTTTGTGGTGTTAAGATTGGTACTGCTATAGCAATATAAATGATATTCTCTTCTTGTGAAAAGTATGATTTAACAACTTGATAAAAAGAATAGGCGTGTTTGAATTTCAAAATACTTGTTTTAGGATATAATAATCGTAAATTATGCAAAATTGTGGTAATGTCCATTGTATTCAAGAGGAATGGACTTACTGTCTCTAATCGCAGGAAAGTGATAGTTTGTTGTATTTGTTGAAAGTAGTATAGAATTAATTCGAATTGATTTATTATGACTTGTCTTTGAAAATTTGTGTCTAGAGTGTAATGTAAATGTTGTAAATTTTCTTTTAATTTTTTTATGATTATCTAAAATTCTGGTCATTAATTTATTTGTTTTATTTGCGAATGAAGATAGTAAAGATGTACGTAAATTTAATTCGTGAGTTAGTGTTTTCTCGTTTGTAAGAAGCACATTAAGCTTTGTTTCGAAATTGCTAATATCATCTTCTGTTGCTGTACCGAAAAGAGATTTTTCCACGGTGCCTACAAAATTGAATAACCCTCGTTTAGTCCTAGTTTGTTCTGAAAAACGTCGGGGAATTAACTTCTTGTATTCCTCGTTAATTACATGTTCTAAGTTTTCTGCTTGATTGAACAGCGACATGTCAATTTTCCGGTCTATTTTTCCGTTATTCTGGAATTTGTCTATCTGATAAGTGTCGTTTAGCATGATTATAGTGTCATAAAATGTGTTGACTAGAGGTGTTAAATCTAATTTGTGAATGAATGTGTGGTAGTGACTAATTATGTGTACGTTTGTTCCCTGTGTAACGAAAATTGTGGGGTGTGTTACGGGGTCGAAGGTTATATCGCTTGTGACTATCTTGACTAGTTGAAGGAATATTTGAAGGAATATTAGGATGAGGACCGGTACTAATATTGATGTCATTGTTGTTGTTTTTAGTGTTGTCAGTGTCAGAATTGGTGTTTTTAGTGTTGTTGTCAGTGTCAGAATTTGTGTCCTGTAACAAAGTGTCAGTGTTAATGTTTATTTTGCGTTGTCGTTGTATTTTGTTTTTATGAATTGTACCCGATGTGGTGGTGAGTGTAATGTCATTATCTGAAATGGCGTGTGCTTTTTTGAACTTAGGTAAGTGTTTCGCTAGTCTATTTCCTGTACGGATGTAGACAGGTTGATCGGGTTGGATTGGTTCAGGGTCGTCAAGGGTAGTATTTCTGTGAGAAATAACATTGTCTTTGTTTGTTTGAATTTTATTTTTTGTTATGTTATGTAGTTTTTGCATATTTTTCTGGTGTTCATCAACGTATTGTGAGATTATCATTTGCGGAGTCATGTCGTATGGACTTGTTCGTGGTCCATGAATGATTTCAAAAGGTGTCATGTTGGTAACCGAATGAATGGAGTTGTTATAAAGCATTACCGCGAGTGTCATCAGATATTTGATAGGTTTTTGGTGTTCTGTTCGTAAGCATCGAACTGAGTCAGCTAGGGTTGAATGAAAACGTTCAACGGGAGAGTTAGAATTTGAATGATATGGTGTCGTAAAGTGCAGATTAATGTTATGAAGATGACAGAAATCTTTGATCAACTGATTGTTGAATTCAGTACCATTATCAGAAGTTATTTGCGTGGGGATTCCCATGTGTGAGAAGAATTGAAGTAAATTCTCCATTATGCATGTACCGTTTTTATGTTCAAGATAATACGCTTGTCCAAATTTTGAAAAAGGATCTAAGATGGTTAGAAAAGCTTCCTGATTAATGAAAAAGGTGTCAATGTGAACATTTTCAAATGGTTTAGATGGTGTATGTGTAATTTGGAATTTGATTTTCTGTGGTTTTCTGTCATATTTAGAGGTTAAACATGTGTTGCAAGTGTTGACAAAATTGGTCACATCTTTTTGGATGTTAGGCCAATAATATGTTTTTTGAATTGATTTTGTGGTTTCTTTTATTCCCCTATGACAAGTTTTACCTTGGTGATGGTATTTGATAATCCTGTGTTGTTCGTTTTCATTTGTGATATCTTCTACTAAGCGGTTTGAAATGACAATTTTGTTTGTACGATGGTAAAGCAAAGAAGTTCTTAAGATTCGAGTAATCTTGCGTTCGAGAGAAGGTGTTGAAAATTTTAAACAGGTATTTCCATCAATAGAGATAAATTGTTTTAAAAATTTAAGAACACCGTCGTCATCAAGCTGTGAGCGCAAAGTAATGCGATGACGGACGTTATTGAAAATTGTGTGTGAATCGCAAATTTCACTTGGTGTAGTGTTAGATTCTGTAATTAGTATTTGGTTTTTGTATGAGTTAAGTGGTTGTTCAGTGTATGGTAGAGTGAAAATAGGGTCCTCATGAGCTGTATGTTGTGTTTGAGTGTCCATGGTGTGTTCATTTTCAATGTTATGTACAATTTGATCAATGTCGTTGGTGGTATTTTCATTAAGGATTTCGTCTATTAACTGATCTAATTCGTCGTCAATTTGAACTTGCGTGCTCAAATTATCGTCAACTTCGTTAATGTTACAATCTTCAATCCTAATTTGATCGGTAGCGTTGCAATCGTCTATCTTAATGCGACTTAACGCGTCAGCAACTTTGTTTTGTGAACCTTGTTTGTAACGTACTTCATAGTCGAATTCTTCTAGTTTTAATTTCCATCTGACTAGTTTCGAATTTGGTTCTTTTAATGAGAATAGCCATTGTAGTGGTTTGTGGTCTGTGTAAATAGTGAATTTAGTCCCGTATAAATATGGTCGAAATTGTTTGCATGCCCAGACAATTGAGAGTAATTCTTTCTCGATGGTGGAGTAATTTATTTCGGCTTGATTTAATGTCCGAGAGGCATAAGAAATAGGCTTGCCATGTTGCGAGAGTACTGACCCGATTGCGAAATTTGAAGCATCTGTCGTAACTTCGAATGATTTAGAAAAGTCTGGGTAACATAAAATGGGGCTGTTAATTAATAAATTTTTACAATTTTGAAAACAATCTATATAGTCTTTAGTTAATATTATTTTCGCGTTTTTCTTTAAACATTGAGTCATTGGTTTTGTGATTTTTGCAAAGTTATTAATGAATTTACGGTAATAGCCTAAAATTCCTAAAAATGCTTTTATTTCTTTAGTCGTTTTGGGGATGGGATAATTTTGAATAGTTTTTATTTTATCAGGGTTGGGTTTTATTCCATCACTCGTGATGATATGACCAAGAAAAGCGACTTCTTTTCGTAAAAATTCGGATTTATCTAACTGAATTTTTAATTTGTTTTTTCGAAGTGTCAAAGACCAATTGTAAATTTTGAATGTGTTCTTGTAATCCGTTTGAAAAGACAATGACGTCATCCATGTATATCAAGCAAATTTTATTTTGCAATTCCTTAAGGACGTTGTCCATACATCGCTGAAATGTAGCTGGGGCGTTTTTTAGTCCAAAGGGCATTCGAATAAATTCGTAGTGACCGTTGTCGACTGAAAAAGCTGTTTTCTCGATTGAGTCCGGGTGCATTTCAATTTGATGAAAGCCCGATGCCAAATCGATTGTGGAAAAGTAGGAACATCTTCCCAGTTTATCCAGTATTTCTGTGATGTTTGGAATTGGGTAGCGATCTTCAATTGTTTGTTCGTTGACTTTTCGATAGTCAACCACTAATCGCCATTTTCGTTTGCCACTGGCATCCAATTTTTTTGGAACGATCCAAATGGGTGATGAAAAGGGACTATGTGAAGGACGAATAATGTTATTGGTCAACATGTCTTTAATTTGTCGTTGTACTTCATCTTTATGTACGTAAGGGTAACGGTAGCTTTTTGTGTAAATGGGTGAGCTGTCTTTAGTTTTAATTTCGTGTTTAACCGCATTCGTGAAAGTAAGATGGTCGTCTGGTTTTTGAAAAATGTCAGTGTAATTTTTGCACAGTTTAAATAATTGCGTTTTTTCCTCTTTATTTAAGTGATCTGTCCGTAAAAGAGAATCTAATTGTGATGTGACAATATTTTCGTCTGGTGTTGTTAATGAGTATTTATAAGTTTTATAATGTGCTAAATCTGAAAATCGTAAATTACTGGGATCAAAAGAAATTGGTTGTGAATTATAATTATGTACTTCAAAAGTTAAAACGTTATTTTGCACTGCACTGGTCATTTCTGGAATGTAAAAATTTTTATCAGAAATTTCGTGAATAAATAATTCCGTATTATCTGGAAGATTAATTGCTGTTTTTACTTTATGTATTTCATTACCCGGAACTACTATCAAAGGTTTTTTATATTTAATGGGTATTTGACATTGATCGTTAAATAACATATTGCTTTCAAATGAGATAATTAATTTTAATTTCTGAATATCCTCAAGGCCTAAGGCACCATCAAAATATTCATGAAAGTCGTATAAAATGACATTAAAATTCTGTTGTGAATTAAAATCGGGAAAGGAAGGAATGTTCGCTTGTTTATTAACTATGATTTCTCCTGTGCCGGTTTTGATTCTAACTGGGTCATGACGAATATATTGTGGGCAGAATGTTTCTATAAGTGAAGGTTTTAAAATCGTTTTTGAACTGCCTGTGTCTAGTAAAAGTTTAATAGGTGGGTATTGCAATTGTATATAAGGTAGCGAGTTTGTCGTAAAGATTGTATTACATTCGATTGTTGTGTTATACGTATCTATACCGGGTGATCGTCCGGAGGCTGTTCCGAAAAATTTTCTCGTTCTTGTCGTTCGAGGTCTAATCGTGCGAGTTCCTCTGCTATTTCTGCGTCCCAGTCTTCCTCTTCTACTTGTGGTGGAAAGGATTCTTGCAGATCTTGTCGTGCGAAATTGTCAAATGTTTCGTCGAGTCTGCTTGGTAGGGGTTGATTTGTAGTAGGGTCGATAGTGTAATACTGCGGTGTTATATCAGCTTGAGTGTGGTGCATTTCTTCGGTTCTTCGTGGAAATGTTCTAAAAGGTTGTCCTGTGGTTCTGTTAATAGATGATGTCTCCATGGGTGTAGGACGAGATGGATTCCTGAACTGTTGTTGTAACGTTCGGTTTATCGTGGAGGTTTCCATTGGTGTAGGACGTGTTGTATTTCGTGGGTAGACGATTTGTTGTCTGAATGGGTTTAGTGGTAATGGTCTAGTCATGGGAGAATTTTGTCTTTGGTTGTTGTAATGTTGGAAATAATTTGGTTGGAATGGTGTGCGTGATTGAAAAGGTGTGTGTGATTGAAACGGTGTGTGTGATTGAAACGGTGTGTGTGTGTGTGATTGAATCATATTGCGAGTCTGAGGTGGTTTAGTTATTGAACTATGAGAAGTTGAATTGACTGTTTTATTGTAAGTAGAGAATTGTTCTTCTCTGGAAACAAAAGATATGGCATCCAAAAGATTATCGATCTCTTTTGTTCGTACCATTTGTTTAAAATTCAAAGGCAAATTTCTAACATATGTATCTAGACTTAATCTTTGATACACGTGACTCATTGCTTCTTTTACCGTAAAAGGTTCAGCAGATTGTCGTAACTTAGAAATCAAGAGTGATTGATAGCCTAATATTTTATTACCGAAGGAAGTTAAAGATTCTTTTCTGGGGTCGATATTTAAATGGATTAGTTCAGTTTGTAAAGTGGGCAAATCTCTTGCGTCACCGAAAGTATTTACTAGAACTGATTTAATATCTGTCCAGTCATTTAATTCTAATCTAGCTGAAATGTTAATTTGTGCTTGACCAAATAGTTTACTACGTATAGCTCTCAAAACGAATTTGTCTTGTAAGACACTTTCTCCTGTAGCGTACGTTTCTACTAGCTCATCGCATGCAGAAATGAAATCATTTAAAACGGATGGAGTGCCATCGAATCTAGGTATGACATCCACAAACATTTTAAAGAGTTGAAAGTTAGGTGCATTTGCACTTGGAGCAATTAAATTTGGAGAAGTCATTTCGAATTAAATTCTAATTAAAGATATAAAAATAATTATAATGTTTTTCAACTTGTGAAAAAATTAAATAAATTCTTAAAAGATTTGTATTAAATATAAAAGGTATTTGCAATGGTTTTCAACTTGTGAAAAAGTTAAATAAAAGTTTGTATTCAATTTGTGAATAATAAAAAAAATTGTATTCAACAAAATAAAATATTCTGAAATTCTTAGCCTATATAAGTTTCTGATATACAGTCAAAAACTTATAAAAATTAATTCTGATATTCGTTCAAAATTAATTAAATACTTTGATTTACATTCAAAGGAGTTCTACACACCAATCTTAACAAAGGGAAAAGAAAAAATGGAAGGACACTTACTATTGACTTGTCTTCTTGTGGAGTCTTGATGGTTGAAACCAAGAGGCTGAATCTTCACCAATCTACAAATTTGTGCAAGAATTTTCTTCAACAAATTCTCCTGATTACTTTGATTGCCCGACTCACTTTATCCTACCGACTGCGCCAGTTATGAACGTAATTAAAATGGTTCAAAACAATTTGAAGTTCACAAGTTTATTGAATAGAAAATGTACACTTGCTAGTCTTACTTGCTAATACAGATGTTGATGTAGAACTGACTTATCTAATTAGTGGCTCTTATTTATATAAAACTGTTATCTATAATTTATTTTATGGTTGACGTCAATCAGGTCACTTAACATATTATATTATGCAGAACAGGAACTAATTAGCATAAAAAATAAGGAGGCCCAGGTTGGGTTCAATGGTGTAACTTGCAATAATTTGCAAATATCTTTATTACAGCTTTGTCGCAAACACCGAAGTAGTAAATGCTTATACACGCAAACTGTTTTTCTACGGCACATACTATTAGAATACCAGACTGTGAAATGAAACAAATGTGAGTCTTTAATAGTTTATTAATAATTATTTGATAAGTTTTAAATGGCACTGTCTTTACAGACGAGATGTCTACGTATAACTGACTATTAAAATCCCTAGTACAAAGAACTTAATTTGACAGCATTCTCACGTTCAAGTGAAGTACGATAACATAAACACTTCTTATCGATGTTTATATAATAATAATATTGACTGTACTTCTATTCAAAATATATTAGTTTTTGTAACATAAAATATATGGGTTTGCCAACACGCCCTAAATAAGGTCACATAGTCCAGCATTTGCTGCAAGGATGGGGAAAAAACCAGAATAAAAAACCCAATCAGACTGTATCGTTACAACCTAAACCTAGTCCTCTTCTTAATTTTAAAAATTTGCTTCCTGGCAATGATTTCGTTAGTATATCAGCCAGCTGCTCACCTGTTGGAATATGTTTTAACATTATTACTTTCTTTTCAACTTGTTCTCTCGAAAAATGATATTTTATATCTATATGTTTAGATTTCTTATGATTTGTTGGATTATTTGCTATACTAATGCATCCATTATTATCTTCATAAATTATTATTGATGTTGTAAAGTTAAAATTAAGAGTGGTTGCTAAGGACTTTAACCAAAGTTCTTCACGCACGGCCTCGAAAAGGGCCATATATTCAGCTTCAGTAGATGATGCAGCTACTGATGCTTGTCTTTTTGTATTCCAACAAATTACACAAGTATCATATAATTTAAATAAATATCCCGTTGTACTTTTTCTATCTATATCATTACCACCCCAGTCGGAATCTACATAACCAGATAAAAAATTATTAAACATTTCTCTTATAGATTAATTTCATTTCTAATGAACCCTTGATATATCTTAAAATTCTTTTCAGACATTGCCATAATTCTTTATTATTTTTGCTTACATATCTACTTAGAATGTTTATAGATACACACAAATCCGGTCTAGTACATAACATGGCATACATTAAACAACCAACAAGATTACGACAAGGGGCATCGTATTTCACATCTGAGTTTAATGCCTCATAGTTTAACTTATTTGGAAGTGGTGTGCTGACAGCATTACAATCTTGCTTGTTAAACTTTTCTAATACTGTCTTTAAATATGCACTCTGGTCTAATGAAATTATAGTATCATTTCTCTCTATTCTAATGCCTAAGAAATATTTGATATCTTTTAAATGTACCATACAGAATTTATTCATTAAATAGTGTTTAATACTATTCATTGTATTAATATCTAAGGTGACGATTACTACGTCATCCACATAAAGAAACAAATATATATTTTTATACACGTTACCTCTGTTTAATATATATATACAACGGTCAACTGTAGAATTTTTAAAGCCTTTTTCTAGTAATGCTTTTTCAAATAATTCAAACCAGCACCTTGCTGACTGTTTTAAACCATAAATTGCTTTACGTAGTGTACAAACTTGACTACTTTTACATTTAATACCTTCCGGCACCTTCATGTAAATATCCTCTTTTAATACACCATTTAAAAAGGCAGTCTTTACATCCATGTGATGGATTAGCAGTTTAAATTGATTGGCTAATGACAAAAGAAACCTGAAACTTGATATTTTTGCAACCGGTGCAAAAGTTTCATTATAATCCATTAAATACTGCTGACTAAAACCACGTGCAACAAGCCGTGCTTTATATTTTGATGGATTTCCATGTTCATCGTATTTCAATGTGAATATCCATTTACAATCAACAATGTTTTTATTACTTGGTTTTTCAACTAAAGTCCAAGTTTTATTTAAAATTAAGGAGTTAATTTCCTCCTGTACAGCTTGTTCCCAATAAACCTGATCAGTTTTGTTACTGATATCTTGATATGATGTTGGAATTTGACAAACTAAAGATTGTGCAATTAAAAAATAATCACCCTGTAATTCATTTTCATTATAAGAAATACTCGGAAGTTTTTGAATGCGTTCACTCCTCCTTTTATATCATCATAATTATTACTGTCAGAATAATTATTAGGTTTTTCTCCTAATTTATTAGTTTGTCTTTGCCTATCTGATTTACTTGTATCAGATTTTGACTCCGTATCATATTCAGCAAATTTCATTTTATACTATCTGATTTACTTATATCAGATTTATATTTTACTACTGACTTTGACAGTTTGTCAGATGCGTCAGTTTTAACCACATTACTATCTGATTTAGTACTATCAGATTTATTCTTTATTACTGACTTTGACATTTCGTCAGATGCGCCAGTTTCATTATTTTCATTTTTCAATTTTGGTCTTGACTGTAAAAAATTTTTTTCATCGACAATAACATCTCTAACAGTAATAAATTTTTCAAAGTCCACATCCCACGCTTTATATCCATTTGAGACGTACCCTACTAAAATAGCCTTTTTTGATTTTTCATAAAATTTTTACTTTTTTGTTTTATGTATATAAATGGTAAAACCAAAGACTATTTTAAACTTGGCTTTTTATTATGCCATAATTCGTATGGTGTTTTTGTTAGTATAAGTGCTTTAGTAGGAGTTATATTTATTAAAAATGTGGCAGTGACTACCGCCTCTCCCCAAAATGTTTTTGGTAAATTAGCACCGTTCACCATGGCACGAGCCTTTTCAGTTATTGTTCTAATCATTCGTTCAGCTACACCATTTTGTTGCGGGGTTCGTGGTACTGTTAAATGATAGCTAATACCTTTTTTTATGCAATATTCTTTAAAATCATTGGACAAATATTCTCCTCCATTGTCACAATAGAAATTGACCAATTTGGTATTAAAATGAGCTTCACTCTTTGCAATATAATCTTTAAAAACTGAAAACACATCAGATTTATATGCTATTAAATATGTAGCACAATAATGAGTGTATGATCAACAAAAATTACAAAATAGTTTTTGTTATTTATTCCCGGAGGAGTGATTGGGCCGCAAACATCCGAATGAACAATAAATAAAGGACGTTGTACATTACTTTTATTTTTTACTTTTGCAAATGGCAATCGCGCTTGTTTACCGTTTATACAAGCTTCACATAAATCGTCAGTGGGTATCACTTGATTAAGTTCAACAATTTCATCAATCATTTGTTTGTTCTTTAATTCTAAAAATTTCGATTTACTGATGTGACCTAACTTTTGATGCCACAAATTATATTTATTTATTTTCGCACTGTATATTAGTGCATCAGAGTTTGTGAGCTTTCTTAGAATTTTAAATTCGACAGTTATTAAACTATTTAAAAGCTTACCTTTCATTACGGCCTTACCACCTTTAAGCACTTCAACACCTTCTTCATCAAAGACAACAGACAGCTTTGCCTGCTGCATCCTTTGAACAGATAATAAGTTGTACGGGGCAGTAGTAAACATTTTCAAGTACACCGTGGACACCCAAGTTGCTAACAGCTTTGATGGTCCCTTTCTTTATTGCGGTTATGAAGACATCCTTTTTCGCTACTGAGATTTTTAAGGGTTCCGTTAGGACAGTGAATTCCATGAAAAGATCATCTCTGTTAACCAGGTGGTCCGATGCTCCAGAGTCCAAAATAAATGTTATTATATTTGTGGTAAGATTCTGTTGTTTTCTTCCAGTCATGAAAGCAAAACTTGGATTTTCACTTGCTGAGCTTGGTTCATTGAGTTGTATTGTTTGTACTGTTCGTTTTCGGTTTTCATATTGATGCTGGGTGCGTTTGTAATAAATACAATTTTTCTTTAAATGCCCTTTTCGTCCACAGTGATAACATTTTATAAAGTGAGATGTCGAAGGTTTCTTTGTGAATTTATTTGAATTTATTTTATTGTTTTTGTATTGAAAAATTTTCGTTGGTTTTTCGAATTTAAAGGTTTTAGAACGATTAGGACTTTCACAATTAGCTTGAAGTACTTTAGCACTGGTATCCTGACTTTCACCTTTCAATTTAACTTCTTGATCTAATAGTCTGATCTTAACAAACGCCAAAGTTAAGTTATCCTCCGACAATGTTTCAAGAGCTGTTATGACTCCGTCGTAACAGGAAGGAAGTGTTAATAATAAATGCGACACTTTATCCGTTTCTTCTAATTTAGCACCAGCTGCCAATAATTCAGTTATTAAATCGTCAAAATTTGTGAAATATTTTATTAGAGGTGTGTCACCCTGTAACTTTAAACTTAACAATCTTTTTCGCAAGGCTAATTGGGTTGCTAAGCTTTTTCTCTCATAAATGGCATCCAGGTTTTGTAATATATTTTTGGCAGTATACTCGGGTTTAGCGAATCCAAGAAATGAATCGGCAAGATTCTCAATAATTGTATTTTTAGCAGTATTCTCAGCACGATACCATTCAGCAGTTGGTTCCTCTGGGATTTCATCGTCTAGTACATGAATCACACTTAGTTCTGTCAATAAAGCACGAAGTCGTAACTTCCAGACACTGTATCTTTCGCCGTCAAAAGCTTTTATATTTCGTCGCACTTTTATGTTATCCATTTTATATATTTTTAAACACAAACGTCACTTAATTTATTGCACAGTATTAATTTCACAGTCTTTTTAGTTTCTTTTATTTACTACGTATTCTGGGCCCATAACCTATTAGAATACTAGACTGTGAAATGAAACAAATGTGAGTCTTTGATAGTTTATTAATAATTATTTGATAAGTTTTAAATGGCACTGTCTTTACAGACGAGATGTACAAAGAACTTAATTTGTCAGCATTCTCACGTTCAAGTGAAGTACGATAACATAAACACTTCTTATCGATGTTTATATAATAATAATATTGACTGTACTTCTATTCAAAATATATTAGTTTTTGTAACATAAAATATATGGGTTTGCCACATACCACCAAAAAAATCGCGGCACATTGCACTCCCACGACAATTTTGTGTGGTGGCTCCATCACTCTCTGAAGTTATGATTACGATTACCACAGAACAGAACGATTACAAATAATCAAAATATAAAATTTGTCAATCGGTGTAAAATGGCGTAACAGGTTCACGATGTCATAGAAAGTTGATGTAGTGTAGTCGTACACCACAGAATACAGAAACAGAATAGATAATACCAACGCTACAGAATCCAACATGCAACACCACCTGTACCCAATTTAGTGAAATAATGTATTAATTTAATTAAGGACATAACTATCAGTCGAGGCGTTATTCAACTCTTTTCACAAACTGGGCAGTTAAGTACCATTACCACTCCCGACGTCATGGTTGCCATGCAAATTTGGCATAATAAATGTCGACATGATAGTAGAAGTACCTTCCCACTTTGACATTCATTTGTACATCGAGGGCACACAATTCTATTTTTAGCCATTTCCATATTAACATGTTTTTTCTCGCAAATTTTTCTGATATCACACTTATTCCTCAATCTAAACTGACGACAAACGATGCCTGGAAATTGAAGGCCTAGCTGTTGCTCTTCTAGCAAATGGCGAGTTAATTACAACGTCTTTCTGTATCGCTATTGTTCAATAGCGATCACGTGCATATTTAAACAATTTTTTTTTGTCTCCACAGTGGCCATTTTGAAAGTTTTTGCAATAATTAAATTTATGGTATTTTTCATGTCCCTAGTTATTCGTGATGTTTGTATGTTGGTTTTTAAAAATTTATTTGCAGTCTCGTATATGTGCGGTTGGATGTAGTCGATGTTTGTCTGTCTATGTAAGTCTTCTATACGTATGTATCGGTTTGAGTTTGTAAGTAGTCTAAGTAATTTGTTCTGGGTCGTTTGTAGTCTTTTGTATTGTGTGTCTGAAATTTGGCTCCAGGCAGCACAAGCGTACGTTAATGTCGGTCTTAGTATCGTTTTGTACAGTAAAAGTTTATTGTCCGTTGTTAGTATACTTCTTCTGTTAATTAGAGGGTAGAGTCTGCTTAGTGTTCCGTACGTCTTGTTTATTGTGTTCGTTATATGTTGTTTGAATCTAAATCGTTTGTCCAATGTAATTCCTAAGTATTTTACAGTGTTCTTGTCTGTTATTGTCCTGTTATTAATTTAAGTTTATTTATTGTTTTAATATTGGTAAATTTCCTGGTTAGTGTCATTGTCTCGGTCTTGTCCTCGTTAAGTTTTATCTTCCAAGTTTTGTAGTAATCCGTGAGTTTGTTTGTATGGTACCGTACTTTCTGTGTCGCTGTCTGTAACGGTCCATTTTTAGAAACAATTAACTTACGTTTTATTTAATGCTAATTGCATAATTTGGTTTGAGGTAAACCTTAAAAATTCTAGAACCGACTTTACGAATTTGTAAATCTTTGATAATTGGTGCGCCGCTGGACCTTGAGTGCGCCCGCGCGAACACCGCTATGTGGGAACGCTTGAACTGAGACGCGGGGACTCTCCGCCAAGCCACGGCAGAGATCGGATGTGTGTTTCGTTTCAGTACGTTACCTTTGTGAGTACGTTATGTTTTATATGGAGATTTGGGTTGCACGATTTTGGTATAGTTAATCTGTTTGGTAATGAAGTTACGAAGTGACATAGGAAAGCTACATATGTGAGAAGGTAGGATCTCTCCTTATTGTTATTAAAATAGGTACCTATTCGAAAATTAAATAGTTTCCGCTCAGAGTTGGAGTTGGAAATTGCAGATTTAAATTTGCATCAACGGGCTGATTTGCCTGTCCAATGAACTAGAGGTGGGGAGAGCCCCCTAGACTTTTTTAATTTGCTATTGAGCTGTACAAGACACTTTAGTGAAAAAAAAACAACCGTTCTTTCCCCTTTTCAACGGCACTAGTGTGTGTAACTTTTGTATAAACGAAAAAGAAAAGCGGGTGGCGCCCTAAAACAAACTTGTTAAGTGATATGATTCTAAGATTTTCTGAAGTTTGAATTTATGTATTTGTACCTAGTTTATTATTTGCTAACCACGTCCTGACTATTTTGTATTATATTCTGAATATATGTATGTATTTTTTATGTTGTTTCATTTGAATCATTAAAGTTAGTTAAAATAGCGAAGAAAGCAAAAAGCTTCGTTATAAATTGGCGACAACCAACGTGTGGCTCGATTAAGTAATGAAAATTAATTATAGTAAATAATAAACTAGAAAATGTTTTTGATTCTTTAGGTATAATTTTATATTTGATGTGTTCTGTTGCGATTTGCTATTATTTTACATGATATGTGAAGATACCTTTGTATTTTACGTTTTTGCGTATTATTTTATTTGCATTTAAAGATATAATGTTTCTTTGCATGTACTTGTTTGATATTTTATGCATATGTTACATTTCAGTCGGGTTTAGAATTTAAAACCTCGGCGGCAGTTTTTTTATTGCGACTTTGGGTCGACGGCGGCCGGAAGTTCAGGTAATATCGGTTGTTTACTTAATAGGTTTTTATTCTATTTCGCAACAAGTAAATTGTACCTAAAACGGATCGGTTTAACAGCTTTGTGTTGCAAGATTTAATTTAATTTTATGTTTTATTTTTTTGACCTTGTCTAAAATAATTGAATTTAATTCTTAGACAGGAAATAAAATTTTACAGGCAAAACGGAGGTACTTGGAAATTGTATTTTTATTTATTGCGCGTATTTTTTTGTTTGAAATTTCAAAACTGACATACGAGGATTACCTAAAAAACATATATGTGTAAACATTTAGTTTTTTATAATTTCATTATTCGGGTTATAATTTACATAATTATTTTAGGGATTTCTGGTATCTAGGTACATTGCAGCAGATTATTTGCGTATAATTAATTTTTTGTGGTACTTGTTAACTTTTTTCTTAAGAAGTAAACCGAGTCGTGGGTTCTTATTTTTAGGTTTTCTGCCACGTTTGGCATTTTTTTCGGACGAATTATTATTTTGTCCTTCAGTAACGAATTTTGTTACTTCATTCTCGCGAGTTTTGTGTTTTTTATTTGGCATGGAATTTCATGAATCTGAAAACACAGAGCTTGGTTTGATTTTCGTTTTTGTGGTATAGCGCAACAAGAGACCAATTTGCTTTCACGAGCACAGTGGCGTGCTGCCTTGGCAGGCAAAGAAGGGTCTGTTTTTTTAAAAAAGTACATGTGTGTTAAGTATATTTGTGTGAGCTGCCTTGTGTAATTTACATTTATTTTATATTTTTCGTATGAGTGCCTTATGTATGATACCTTGTATTTTTCTGCATACATTTGAGTTATCTTATATTTACGTTCTCTTATATTTACGTTATCTTATATTTACGTTATCTTATATGTACGTTATCTTATATATACGTTATCTTTCCGTTTTACGTTTATGTATGTTTATGTGAGTTTCCTTGCTCCATTTACATTTAAGTACATTACCTTTGTGTGTATTTACCTTTATATGTATGTGTTATGTTATGTTGTTTAGGTTTGAGTACGATATGTTGCCTTCGCGTACGTGTATCGTTATGTACTTTCTTTAGAGTTAATTGTATTCACGTACTTTACCTCGTTTTTTTGGTGTGTTTATATACGCCACCTTGTATTCTTTGCGTTAGATACTTTAAATTTGCGAGTATCTTTATATACTTTGTCCTACAGGACATACCATTAGTGTTACCAAATTGCGCTACTCCTTTAGAGAATTTTCTGAGTAGGCGCTCGTGCTCAAGTACACACTCTACGTGTATGCGTTTGTATGTGTCTGTATACATTTGTATGCCTTCGTATGCGTTCGTATGTGTGTATAATTTTATATGAGGTTGTATACGTTTGTATATGTTTGTATACGTTTGAATATGTTTGTATACGTTTGTATGCATTTGTATAAGTGTATACGCTTCCATGAGTTTGTATACGTTTCTAGGAGTTTGTATGTGTTGTATGTGTTGAGTTCATATTTATGTACGTTATCTTACATTTACGTGTACGTTACATTTTGTTACCTTATCTTATCTTTCGTTATCTTACCTTTCGTTATGTTACCTTTCGTTATGTTACCTTGCGTTATGTTCCCTTTCGTTATCTTATCTTAGTTGTTGGAGGACACGTGTCGTGTCAGTCGACTTTTATTCATCGAAGATGAACTTCGAAATCCTCGTGGTCAGAAATAATTTGTTCTGGGCCAAAGACATGTCCCTTCTTCTAGAGATGTATAAGGACATAAAGAAGCGCCTTTATGCGGCATTTGAAACAAATGCCTAACAATATACTCTGCGTAAGCGCCCTTTGAGATTTTCACAGGGTGACATTGTTTGGAAGAAGAATCACTTCCTATTGGATGTTTCCAAGCATTTTTTATTTTTTTCTAAACATTAGCGTCGAAATATTCCGCCAGTAGGGTGGCTAGAGTAATTTCGCCGCTGGTCTATGAGTTGTCGGATCTAGACAACAACCCTTAAGGATGTTGGTACATTTAGAATCTTAAAGCCAACCCTTGTCACTTTGACGACTTACCCCAAAGCCCCTATGTACGTTCTTCGATGTCTCTGCGTAAAAAGATTGTCCATATACTGTAGTGTCATCTGCGTATAGTACTATTTTCGTATTAGGATAAGTAGGGATATCGGATAGGTACATGTTAAAAAGGATGGGGGATAGGACGGTACCTTGTGGCATTCCTGCTTGGACTGTTTTGAGCGACGACACTGCATCGTTGACTCTTACTTTAAACCGTCAGTCACTAATATAATTCTTAATTAATGTGACAAAATAGATTGGCAGTTTGACAATTTCTTTATGTTTGTATAGGAGCCCTGAATGCCAAACAATGTCAAAGGCTTTTTCTATGTCCAACAGAAGCATAACAGTAGACTGTTTTTTATTAAAACCTTCCGTGACGTCCTGCACGACTCTGCACAATGCGAGAGCCGTGCTGTGCCCACCTCTAAAACCAAACTGGTTGTCTGGAATAAGTTGTTTTTTGTTTATAATTTTATTTAGCCTTCGTAGAATAATTTTTTCGGCGATTTTGCTCATCGAATTTGGCAGCGATACCGGCCTATAATTATTAGTGTCTTGTGCATTTTTGTTCGGTTTTAGAAATGGGACCACCACAGCCATCTTCCACTGTGGCGGAAAATATTGCAATTTTATTATGCTATTAATAATGTAGGTGAGGGAAACGAGGGCTTTTCTGGGAAGATGTTTAAGGATTATGTTGGGAATGTCGTCTGGCCCTGGTGCTTCGTTATTCGGTAGTCGTTTATAATGTCCTTTATTTCGTGTGGTGAAGTTATAAGTTTTAATATAGATTTATTGGGGTCAAAATAAAATAAGAAGGCAGTACACATAGAGCTCTGTGTGTTGACTGTGATCATTGATGCCCCAATTGTGGCACATGGGAACATGAAGGCACTAATTGAGTACTGTGTACTGTACTTTCCAGCTTTATTTTAGTTTTTGTTCCTGATCTATCCCATCCTAGATCCAATTCTTTAGCTGCGCTACGCTGATGAGGGGCAATAACTCCGAAACACGTGTCTGTAGCTGCATAGTTGTTTTTTTAAGGATATGGCACTAAACCTTCTTATGTTATAAGTTTTGTCAGTTTCCTAGTAGGTATTTCGTAGTAGTCCTGTAGGTTTATTTATGTCATTGTTGATTTGTGCGTGTCCTTCGGTGGAGTCTGGTTGCGTTTTATGCACCTGTTCTAGGTGCTGCGCAATTATTTCTGCTTTATCTGTATCGTATAAGTAAGTTTGTCCCTTTTGTACTAATGTCGGTATGGCGTTGTAGGGTTTCTGTAGTAGTCTTGATATCTTCCATAAACTATTGTCGTGTCGTGAAAGTCCTTATATTTTATTGGTCCATGACCCGTTCTTGTGTTCTGTTAGTCTGTTATTTATTGTCCTTTGTACGTCATCAAATCTGCGTTTGTCCAAAGTCCTCCTGTTTCTTTGCCACTTTTTACGTAACTTATTCTTAAATTTGATTAAGTTGTTTAACTCTTCAGGTAATACCTCTTCTTGAGGTTTTAGCATTATTTTTTTAGTGGTTTTGTCACGTGCTTTTTGGAGGACATTGGTTAACTTTGTATAATTTCGTCATCGAGGTCTTGTCTAGTAAGTATGTTATTGTTTATTGTTAGTCTTGTATTTACTTGATATTTAAACGTCGTCCAGTTTGTTGTCTTGTAGTTGTATATTTGTCTGTTTTGTGTATTAATGTTTGTGTCGCGTATAGTAAATGTCAAGGGATTGTGATCACTGAATAGGAGAGGCAGGGATGTTGGTTGGATTGGGTAGGGATAATTTTTGTTTAATATTATGTCTATATAAGTTGGGGTTGTATGGTTAGCGGGATAGTGGGTGGGGTTGTCCGGGATTAAAATTGCCATATTTTCTGCCAGTGCGAAGTCCCGCAGGATGGTACCGCGTCTGTTGGACCTATTATTATGCCAAGACGTATGCTTGGCATTCAGGTCCCCTATTACAATTACTTTGTTTGCCTGTGTTATGCAATTTAGATCGTTTAAAGAAATTCTATTAGTAGGTTTATTGTAAGCGGCAACGATAACACGACAACCAGTGATGTTCCAGACCTTTCTCCGTTTAGTATTAAGTTAAAGACTACATGAAAAGTTACTGAGGACGTTGCCTAGACGCATGTGTATTGCGTTGGTATTTGCGAGAAATTTGAAATTCAATTTAGAAGTGTTTAGATATTTGCGTGTTTGAAAAATTGCTATTAGGTATATTATAATAATTATTATATTGTGAAAGACATAATAGAATGTTACTTGTGAAAGTGAAATAATATAGTTTTTAAGTTTTATTTTTTAGTTTGTTTACGTTTGTCAATTGTTTGGAATTTAATTTCAGTTTTTATATATACTCGTGTTATTTGTATAATTTTTTATTTTGTTTTAAGTAAGGGCATTATACAATTATGGACTCAAAAATGTAGTTTATTATTAATTAATATTCTTTTCTACCGCTACATGTGCTTTTATATTGTGGCCAAAAAAAGATATTTTGTATAAATAAAGTAAAATTTGAAGAAGCCTAAAATTTATATGTTAAATATATAAAACGTGTATATTAGCGGGAAATTTTAAATTAAATTTAGAAGTTTTTAGCAGTTTCTACGTTAGAAAAATTGCTTAGGTATAATTTATATTGTGAAATACAATAGAATGTTACTTGTTGCAAGTGAAATAATATAGCTTTTATATTTTATTTGTATTGAAAAAAAATTTATTTATTTTTTTAACATTTATTTTTCTGATTTGTTTATTGTTCTAACGAACAGTTTTAATTACACCTTTGGTTGTACTGTTTATTTGTAATAATAAGTACCGCAAATGCAAATACTTTAATAAGACAGCAAAAATGAGTAATAAACACAGAGGATAATAAATAAAATATGTCACTTGAACACCAACCTGCGCAATACGCATGCACCTCGGCAACGTCCCCAGCAACTTTTGATGCAGTCTCTAAAATAAACAAGCATCTAGATCCTGGCGACGAGGAACCACACGTGACCACAACCCCACTCCAAATCTTACCGCGCGCGGTTTAAACTTTGAAAGGATTATTATATATCACCCACATGCATTTTAAAATTTGAGAGATGATTATCATATGAATAGCATAAATACATTATTTCATAATTAATATTATTATATATAATATTCTCTAAACGAGTATTTTAGGTTTAATATAAACATGTCGTTTTGGTGCAATTTTATGCTGTGAACTTATTTTTATTCTTATCATTTTTGCTTTTATTATTAATAACCTATTTTATATAAATTAATATTTTATGTCCTATTGGATTATTATTTGTTATTATATTTACAAAAAATATATGCTTTAAATATCCATCTATCTATTATTCATGGTAATTTTTCATTTAGTGTATCCAAAAGGCTTGTGATGATTTTATTACAATTATTATTTCGGAGGAAATTTCGGTCTATCAATCGTTTTTTGATGAATAATTCAAAAAATTGGGGTAAGCCTAAAACTTAATAACTTAATAATATAGGTACCTATCAATATTTACGAGATTACCTACTTATATGAGACAGAAGAACCATTAAGTTTAATTTTTTTTTATAAAAATAAATGCTTAATAACAAATGATAAAGCTATATTCAAAATAATAATAGCAACTAAAATTACATCAAAACCTGTAGATCCCCAGAATTAACGACGCCTACAAATGAGTTTATGCGGGTTAGACATTTTGAATTTCAAAAAAATTGTAAATCTTTTAAAAAAATATTTCCTTTACCATTACTCCTAAAATATTAAGCCTACTGCATATGCACTATATAAGGTGATCGCTAGTGGACTGTAAACTTTCAAGTTTTAGGTAAATTATTATGTTTTATAATAACTTTAGAAGAGCAAAATGTTGCTAAGATTTTTTAATGTAAGTAAATTAGGTAATAACTAATATATGTTTCAAATCTGTAACGTTATATTTTTGATCCTAAAGTATTAAAAAGAAAAAAAGGATACTAATTAACATTTCGCTATAAAATCATATAAAAATAACTTGATGGTAGCAAAGTTTATAAACAGCAGTAATGGTTTGTAGACTTCGATATAGCTTTCGGTAGGATTTCTCTTCTTTGTTTGTTGTCCGGGTACCTAAAAAGTAAATAAACATTACCGTACCTCTATGTGTCATGTATATAATGTAGATAGTAGTATGTAGTAATTGAGTGTAAAAGAGTGTTATGTATGTGTGGATGTATTTAGTTTATAGGTAAATCAACTCACCTTTTTCCTAAGCTGGTATTCTTACAGGTGCTGGTATTTTGCCTCTGAATTTTATTTCTGACCTGAGCTCATTTATCGGGAATAGATAAGTAGTTGTTAATAAATAGGGCCTAGTAGTCACTAGAAATCGCCGTGTATACTGACACTGGGAAATATTCTGTGTTAAACATCAGGTTGTTCCCTACGAATTTAACATTAGACATAACTATTACACTAACAAAATAAAGATTACTTACCTTTCGTCGTGTATCACCCAGTGACACATTGTTTGTTATACTCCCAGGTCGCTAGCATTAATATTTTCTTGTGGGCCATATAAATAATACGTAAAATATTCAACAGGTTGAATTTATTTACTTTTCTTCAAGTAGCTGTCAAATACACGAACTCGTGTGATTTAGTTTAGACATACGTACCTGATCCAGCTGGCTTAGGGGATATGATTTTCGGAGTGGTCGTGTTATTAGTAAGATAAGTTTATCATTTCAATAAAAAGTATCATTTTAGTTAAGTTGGAAGAATGTTTGTAATTTTTCCTGACAATATAAAAATAGTTTAGGACCGGCAAGATAAATGCCATCTATCGTTCGCGAGCTAAAACACGATATCCTGGTTGACTCTTAGACTTACGTTCCATCATAATATTATTAATATATTTCCAGTTTTAGTCAATAAATAATTATGTAGTATATTTCCATCATAATGTTTTTCCTTTAAAAATATGCCCCAGGTCGAAATTATATTCTCTGGAGTAAAATGGTATTTTTCGTCACAAAAGTTGTAGCGACATCTAGCAGGATGTTTTGGAATGGTTATGTGGGTGGTTTTTTTTGAACATTTTCAAAAAAAGGGGTGCAGATTGTCATTCGATTATTGGAATTGACTGTGAACAGAGAAATTTGATCGGCGATCATCCATTACGGGATACTCTTTCGCAGTTTGATAGTGATTTTCCGCTTGTTGGGCTAGTGAATTTGGTTTAGCCATTGAAAGTTTGGAGGAAATCGCTCCTTTTAGGGATTAATTTCCAATATTGTAAGTACCATACTTTGCCCTCTTTTAGTGTGCACGTTGTCATTGGTTTTTCTTTTATTTAGTGAACCTCTCCACTCATCGTCATATCAGAAATAACATCCAGAATATTTGATTTTACTGGGGAAATTACTTGAATGTCCTACAATCTTTTCTTTGGAGGAGGAAAAACAAAAGAAACCCTTTGGAAAAAGGTAATAATTTATTTGTACCTACTAGTTTAAGGGTCCTAGGTGTAACGATTTTGTATAAAAAAAAAAAACTTTTTGAATGTTGTGTTGTCTATTTGGGTTAGTAGTCTAGGCACAAGACTGATTTTTTTTGTTTGAATTATTTAGGGTTTTTTTTTGGGGGAGCTGAACATCTACGAGGAAGTGCGATATATTTAAGTAGTCGATTTTGGTGTCCCATGAGCCTTGCGTTTCCACCTAGGGAGACAGTTTTCCGTGGACCGCTGTTCGGATTTTGGTGCTGGAAATTGCCGATCCACCCTGGGTTTTCAATCAGCTACAGGGAGACTCGGTCAGGCACGCAAGTTTTTTTAGAAACAAAAATTATTTTCGTGGGTTTTGTGATTCATCACAAGATATAGTGTAGAATCCGTTCCGGATATTGTTTTAGTTGTTATCGAAGCTACCGATTTACGGTAACCTACACTTTGGTTGTTCTCTTCTTACACGCCATCTTGTGATGAATCTATCCACAGCTATCTAGGTTGTTTTTGATATAATTATACCTTTAGTTTTTTTTTATGATTATTTCATATATTATCGTAGAAGTAACGCACGATTTATCTGTGAGCCTCAGATATAGCTATATCCCGGGACATTAACCAAAACGTATATTTAACGAATGTAATAATACCATCGATACACATTCGAAAAATATTTGTCGAGTGGCACTATCATATTTCCTCAATTTGTGTATATACTCCCTTCAGGATTTTGTCAAATTTAGTTTTTTTTGATAATTTGCATCATATATATGTATATATATTTTTTTTTTTTTACCACTACTTGAGTAAAGTAGTTATTCCTTTCTAAATTGAATAAACGCAGACGTATTTTGGATTCATTTTTTTTGTGATTTGTTTCATGTGTCACGTCCTTAGCCTTCAACAAAAAAAAAAAGTGCATCACCATTTCGGGGTTTTTAGGGTGATCACTAATGATTTAAATTGATTAGAGTATTGAGCTGTGGAGTGATCACTGATTACAATTAAAAAAAAAAAACCTTAGATAACACTGCCTGGCATAAACCTCGTGGCGCCCAATTTTTTTTTTCCAATATATTTGTAACCCAGCCCGTCTCCACTGTAGCTGGTGGCAACCAGGACAGTGTTAGGAAGGTAGTTAAGTGTGTTTTTGTTGTTTGGCTTATTATTACTATATATGTTTTTTTTTTTTTTAAATTTGTTAAGCGACAGTCGAATTTTGGGTAATTATTTTTGTTTATTATTTTAATCGAGGTTATTGTTGAAAAGGGTATTTCGGGGTGTCGCAAATCTATATCTGAAATAGTAATATATTTTGATAAGAATAACCATCCAAAAGAACAATTTTCAGAATATTTGAAATATGTGAGGTTATTTCTTACCAGTCCGTCAATATCCTGCAGTTCAGTAAGGGGTCTTTCAAGCTCAAAATGCCTGAAAAACTATTTGAGGATTATGGTAAGTCGCAGTTGAACAACTGTGTTATTTTAACCTCCTGTAAAGATTTCTTTGTTCAAGAAATCAATGAAAATGAAGTTGCCAATACATTTATTGTAAAAAATAGTCAAATACTTCAAACGTCTTATTTATTAAAATAATTATATAGAAATCTAAGAAGTTCCTTTCTTAAGTTTATTTTATATATAGTATTACAGGTAACTTTCGATGAACCATATAAAATACAGAATTAAAACAAAAAGGTGGTTTCATAATGCTTAGTTTGTGGTGTAGATGGGCATAACAATGCTGGACAATTTTCAGATATCTGTATAGCATTTACCGCACCTAAAAATCCTTTCGAACCTAAAATAAAATAGATAATAATATATAGTTTAATAATAGTAATGTGTAATAGGGTGGTGCATCGCCATATGGAAAATTAACAGTTTTAGAAATTGAAAACGCCTGACCGCAGAAAATATGTGTATATTTGCAACAATATTTTTGGTATTAAAAAAAATTTCAATATCATCTTCCACTCCCCCAGCAATCCTAAATATTTGAATATTAAAATTTTTAGAAATTGAGAGCGCTCGACAGCAGGAAATATGTGTCTATTTAAAACAAAAATTTTGGTATTTTTCTTAATTTTTTTCGATATTATCTGCCACTCCCCCAGCGCCCTTAAATATCTAAATATTAATACTTTTAAAAAATTGAGAACTCCCGACGACTAGAAATATGTATTTCTAGTTGTCAGCTGCATTCTACTATATAAGACAATGTATTTTTCTTAAAGGTTTTCTTTGTCGTCATCAATAAGTCCCCCCCCCCATCCCTCCCTAAATATTTAATTATTAGCGATGATTATTTCCATGACTTCTTGATGGAATTAAAATGTTACAAATCAATGTAAACCAGTTTATTAGATATGGAAAAACTATTAAAAAAACTAGGTGCTTGAGATACATTAAATTATAAAACTAATATATCAACTAAAAACAAGGACATATAATAATTGTATACATTAGAACATGCAGATAGTATACTATTATTCAACATTGAAATCCTTTTTGGTTTAAAATTTTGGCATAATTGTTCTCGAATCCAATTTGCTTCTGATCATACCATCCCTTCTGTTAACATCACAAACTGCAAGGGATGCTTCGGAAACAAGCTTGACGGCCCTTTCCACGGCCTGTGTGTGACTGGAAATTTTTTTGTGTAAGAAATTATACAGGTTTCTGGTTCATGTACCATTTCTTTTAATTGATCTTCCGATAGGTTGGTGGTAACTGTAGGTTCATAGTAAACAATATTTTGCAAATCTAACAATTCAATATAATCTGTGGCAGCAAAGTTAATCTTTGGGACTACAAACTCTCTAATGCCAATATTCATTTTATTGCTTCGGGCCTTTATTATTTTGCGATACGCCTGTTCCCTTATATGCTTGCGATCATCCCATAGCATACAAAGCAATAGATTCTCAGGATATCCAAAGTATCCATATCTTTGAATTACATCATGGGCTATTGTTGTTAGTTCGTTTGGTAAATATTCGCATAACTGGATAGTTTTAAAGATGTGTTGTGCTCCATATATGCATGATGAATGCACTTTAATGTCAAACCACATAGGGACATATACTTTAATTATAAATGTTGCCAGCGCTATTAAATTGGCTGACGGTTTGATGCTAGCTACATATAAGCGGAGAACACGGTTAGCTGTTGTTAGCCAACGAGAATGATTCAATATACCAGGATCGAGCTTGGAGAGTTTTTCGGAGCAAGTACCAGTTATTATTGCTTGGCATATATCGTACATATACCTCTGGTCTGTACTTAAATCACAACTAACAACATCAGGAAGTGTAGAATTCATTATATTGAAATTAACCACAGGAAGTTTTTCGCATTGTTGTAGAGCTTTCCTAATTGATTCAGTTGTCTGTCCATCCAGGTGACTCAATAAATATCGCAAGGGCAGTTCATTGCCATGGAACTGACAAATGAACCATTGCAATGGTTTAAGATATTTCTCCAGTAATGTAACAATGCCTCCTTTATGCCCGTTAGTGTTTGTTCCATCACAACCGATCACTTGTAAAGTACTTGGAGAGGAGTTTTCAAAAAAATCGGTTATACTGTGCAAAATAGTTAAGGCCTTTCCGGAAACAGGTGAAACGTGGCCAGTATATTTAGAACCAGGTTCTTGAACAAGAACTATATGTTCCTCGACAATGGTTATTTTCCTATTATCGCAAATACTCAACGTTTTATCCTTGCGCCCGTAAAAAAAGGCCCAGTAGTGGTTCATCTTCTAACTTGAAGCGTTTCACGCTTTCGGTCACGTGCCCTTCTAATTTTGCAACGGTCGATAATGTGTTGCCTATCTTTTTTTTTAATTATGCCGTAATCTTGCAACACAGCCGATGCTATAGCTGCACCTGC
This sequence comes from Rhamnusium bicolor, assembly GCA_029963845.1. Lineage (NCBI taxonomy): Eukaryota > Metazoa > Arthropoda > Insecta > Coleoptera > Cerambycidae > Rhamnusium > Rhamnusium bicolor. The sequence continues at coordinate 262,791 of JANEYF010004168.1, forward strand.
TCTATACCGATCAAGAATTCTTGCTAGTACTGGTAGACTACTGATATTTCGTTTGAACTGATTTTGGGTCGATGTGCTAGGTTGGTTAGAATCGAAGTTTACTTTTACAGGGGACGCTTCAACTTCACTTTCAGAAAAATCTTCCGTACAATCAACAAGAATAGATTCTCTTTATAACTCTTGGAAGTGGTTGCTGTAGAGAGTTCAGCATTCCTGGCCCTGGCGTCTCTCTTTCTTTGCCGTTGTAATTCTGGAAGTTCAACTTGGCCAATAGCCATTTTTCTGCAGGTTCGTTGATCTTTAAGAAAGGGTTGTTCTTTTAAAGGTACCTATAAGATAAGAAAAGAGATAAAAATATTCTTACCTTAATATTACACATTTACAATTTATTAGAAAGTAAGAAATTTACAAACTTAGGTCCTATCAATAACGACAATAGCAATTTCAAAGTTATTTATTACAGATACCTAAGTAGGATAAACAAATTTGAACACGAATGTATGAATAATTGAATAAAATACATTTTTAAATTTGGTAACTTAACTATTATGATGAAAGTGTTTTACAATAATTATAAGAATATATAAAATAATTACCCTCAATTGTTTTTCGGAAACACACGAACGAAAATTCTTACATTTGCAAGCTGCACTTTCAAATAAACGTTTGCTATCTGCCGCAAAGGCTTCTAGTTTCAATTTGTAAGATGCAACATTTTCCTTCCTTTATAAGGTTTGAGTAGAATCTGAAACTTTATATTGAACTTTCTAATAAGTTCTACTATTCGTTGATGACTCACTGTTAGAATAGACGCATTTTGCCAGATTTCTTCTACTTTCCAAGCAAAGATTTCTGATGTTTTAGTAATTAAACGGTTTCTGTTTACAGATCTTCTTTCTAGATCTTGTCGAGTCCACAACAAATATTTCATGACGCACTCAAACGTTGGCAACACAACATCACTTAGTTCTTTCGGTACACCGAAAGGACAACAGGCAGAGCTTCTTGTTTTCACAGACATTTTTAAAGCACAATAGAATTAAATTTGTTACACTCTCAGACACGACACAATATCAATAACAGATGGTCTATACCTGTCAGCAAACTGAAATAATTACCGACTGTTACAAATATATCTGGGCTAATGTCAACGATAGTCGAAGTGACGCATGCGCAATAATTGCAATTGCGCAGTCGTGTACTGATATTTATATGATATTATATTGTATGGTAGAATTACGGGTATTTCAATCTTTTTTGTCATTAATAGGTGAAAAAAATAGGTAGGTATTTTTTTTTTAAATTGCAAATGCCTGACTACAGAAAAACTGTAACTTATTACAAAAATTATGGCGCTTGAAAAAAAATAATTTTTTCATCATTTTGCCATGGCCCCAGGGCGTTATAAGATAATTGGGTAATTAGTGGAGTGGGGGAGTGGAAGATCAACATTCACAAAAAAAAAATATGCCAAAAATTCTTATTTTACCATTAACAACTTTTGAAGACACAGGCATTTTGAATTAAAAAAAAATTCTACGCACCACCCTAATGTGTAAGTTTATGATAAAGTGAAAATTGATAGTGGTAATTCTCTTACCTGGTGTTGATTTTGTTAGGGAAATAATGTTTTTCGTAGAAAAGTTTATCTTAATCGATATGTGGTTTTTTGCCACCGAGCTTGCCACCTTCATTATCATAATGTGAGGGTCAGTCTTCCACATACAAAAGGTAGTATTATAGCAACAGTATTACTTGTATTTAATATTTGCTTCAATATAACCTGTAAGACATAAACAAATTTAGGTCATAAACGAATCACTGCACCACTATTTCTGTTATCCGTCAAAATATTCCTTGTTAAATTGGTATTAATATATATTAAACCTACCTGAATATGTACTGAGCTCTTTGTAATTCTACTTTATTTGCAACAAAATAACCGGTCCTTTTCTGAAACTGTCACTCTCACACTGTCATTTCTTTTTAACTATCCGACCGGGTCCTTTATAAGCGTATTTTGGTGATACACCTAAAGTTTCGTCTTGGTAAGAACGTCATTTTATCAACGGTGATATCCCTTGTGTTCAATAGTGAGTTTACTACTTATTCTTAGCCGTAAATATTATTTTAAAATTATTGTCATTACATACATGCAGTTTAGAATAATTTTGTAACATTAATTTAAATGTTGACTTTGTAACTTGTCAAAATTATCATTATACCAATACCTATATTGGTTATCGTAATAGGTAGATCGGGAAACTGTTACTTTTACAACCGGCTTGGCGATAAAAGTTGCTTTCGTTTCTGCTAATCATACGTGAACAAGTAGTCATGATTTATGTTGGCACCTTCGTTCTCATTTGTTTCCCCCCTCTTCTACTTTTTAGAATTATGTTCAGCAATACCCTTGCCCCTTCGAATCATATATTTTTCGTGTTCACACTGTTCACTTTTGTGTGGGTCACTTTTTATACATGCAAACTAGATAGCTCCACTTGTAAAATTTTTCAAAAATGATAATAAATTCAAAGAAATAAATTTCATAGCCAGTTGTAAGGGTCTAGCATTTGCTGGAACTCCTAATGATTTAATTTGGTTACAAAATGTTTAGTAATTAACGAGAAATTACGACTTTCTTCAGTAATGGTTACCTTTAAAATTTCATTTTACAAAATAAGAATATTATTTAAAACATGTCATTAGGAGCCGAAAGGTTTTCTAAAGGTGTACAACAAAATTCAATGCTCACTATTATTTAGTATTTGAATGTATCATATTTGATTAAACCCTTGCAAGCTACAAGATTTCGCTATGTATGGACGTTTTTGGTGAAAATTAAGTACAGAATTGTGTTTAACGTCCCGAAAAACCCACAGCACCGAAACCTCATTTCGAACGAAAGTTTCTTTGGTTTCAATATCTTCGGAATATGGAGATAAACTTTTATAAAACAATTCAATATCGACTGTTTGTTTAGACCCTAAAGAATTGTGCTGGATATCTCTTCTTAGGTAATTCGGTTTAAAAAGTCGAATGGTGCTAGCGAGGACTCGCTATATCCATCATAACTGTACGACTGTACAAGCTTTTGTATCTTTTAGAGGTTAAGAAAATGATGCAAAGAAAGTAAATAAAAGAAATATTTTAGTTAATAATATATATTATTCTTCAAAAATTGAACAAGTTGTTGCAATGCTTAATTTAGGGCCTACCTAATTTTCTTTAAATTAGTTTCGACCAAACTTAAAATTTCTGTTACTATAATAGTAACGATATATTTTAGTATTTACATACGTTATATCGATTAAATAATTAATTCACTGAATAATTTTAGGGTAACTACGAAATAGGTGTATGGTTACTCATTCTGATGAACTCAATAAGGTAAACACGATACTAAGGTATGTGTTTGCTGTCGATATCTTGATGTGAATAGAACACACCATGGTCGATATGTGACCAAGACCTTATTAACATGGTTGCTATCGATAGCCCATGCATACAGCGATCTCAGTCTCTACTGTTTTGTTGATGATATATAAAGAATAGTGACGTGAAATGTACTCATCCATTCCGCTTTCTTTTCGGAAAAGGTAAGCAAAATTTTAACATGTAAGAGGCATATCATTTTGACGTACAAATAAACAAATAACTTATTTGATTGCAAATATATTCAATTTTAGAAGCGTTTTATCAATATTAAAGTTGCTGCTTCAACTTTTAATACAAACATTTGTACTTTCAGATGATGTACTTACCTACAGAAAAGCTTCGGACAGTTCAATTTTTTCATCCTATTGTAAACTTGGTTGACTTTCTTGATGGGTCAAAAGACTGTTGCTGAAAGTTAATTGACTCGAGGAACAGAAGAGTATAAAGTAATAATTTTAACAGGCCCATATCATAATCACAAGCATTATGTGTATTTATATTCTGATAGAAAATTTAGTTTGACCAGCCTACCACTATTTTATATAACATAGGTACATAATAATATATACTTACAGTACCTATGTTCGGAGATGGGATTTACTCTAGAGATAAAATTGCTGAAATAATCAACATTTCTAGAAAAAGTTATTTTGCATAAAAGTTTTTGAGGAATGTTGAGAAACTTCATGTTTTTATTTAGAGTTTGCGCACCCTAAAAATGACAAAAACTTGAGGTTCGCTTAAGATTAAATTGACATTATCTTTAATAATTTTGGAAGAAAATGTTAAATAGAAAAGTTGCTTCAAATTTTATAGCCAGTCAAAATCCAAAATGTCAATTGAATATTGGAATTTTTGTGAAATAAGAAATTTTTAGTTAGTTTACTTATTCATGAATGGCTATAAATGGCTATAGAAATTTGTCTGTGGCCTTAATTATTAGTTACTGGTATGAAACTTTGATAAATATATACTACACAAGTACTCGGTATAGTTAATTATAGATAAAGAAATATCTCATTTAGGATAACAGCAACTGAGAAAAATAAAAATATCAAAATTCAAAAATTTTCAAGATAATTTTTGTCAAGTTAAAATGATAACGTTAATAGTTAGCAAATGTATTTTGCTTGGTCAAAAAAAAATCTTTTATTCACTTCCCCGAATTCAAGAACAGGTACGATACTAAATTTCAGTGGCAACTCAAGAAAGTAATGCCAAAAAATAGCCAAGCCCCCCCCCGTTGGGCGCCAATTAATGCAACATCCCCCCATCCAATTGCTGGTCAAATACAATAAGCTGGGGGTTTTATTGACCGGTAGCTTAGGTAGTAGGTCGTGAATAAGGGCTTAGATTGATTTGAGTTCTCACCAAAATCTAGGCTTGGCGCCAGGACTTTTGCAAGTACCAACTAATTAAAAGTTTACTTTAAAACGTAAAGATAACGTTAAAACTTGAATTCTGTTGGGAAGGAAGTTGACTAAAAAGATATTATTTAATGAAAACTATAATAAAGACTGGTATATGTACAATATTTACATTGGCTCAGATGGCCCCTTTTAGTCAAAAAAAATCTAGGTGTGGTTGAAGACCAACAACTAACCACACAAAAAAATGATATGACGGTATTGAAAGAGAAAAAATTACTGATCTCTTACAAATTTCTTCTGACCAAATATACACGTTCCTTGGAGACGAAGATCTTACGTAACCTCAAATTAGTTAGTCCAACGAAGAGTCCACCAACGGCTACACTCTTAATGGGTTCGGTGTCAGTTTAAATCATCACTGGCAGTACTGCAGTTACCCTTGAGACGCAATGCCAGTTGTATAAAATATCGTTTTCCTGTTTCACCCAGTATATAATGATCAGTTCGATCCACCAGTTGTCCTCTTCTCTTGGTCTAGGTATTAACATAAAAAGGGGAGATTTTTATGAGATTAGTATTATAGGCAAAACAAAGTTAAAATGTGTGACGTTTGAATAATCCAGCTACGTAGACAAAATATGAGTTAACACAAATTTACAGAGTAAATTGCAAACTAAACAAACTAGGATCGGTATCCCACAATATTTTAGGAAGTTGAAGACTCTAACTAACTTAAGTATCAATAAAAGTTACGTTAAATAGAAAGAGTACTAGTCCAACAAATAAATTAGGTATAGCTATGATAATAAACAAAGTGAAATAGGTATTCACTATATGTTAAGATATTTTTTTCACTAAAAGAAGTTAATCTTCAAGAAAATGGAATTTAGAATGTCTGTATATAGACAGACAACTAGAAAGATAACGTAAATAAATATTTGCTAAATATAAAACAATATGTTTTCAACTTGAAGGTAACGTTAAATTAAATTATTTATTAGTTCCTCGGAGAGAGGTAATAATGAATTGCAGATAAAGTTAAATAAAGATATATAACTTGACTATATGTTTACTGCAGATAATCAAAATTTAATCAATTACCAGAGAACTAGACAAGGCTCCACTAGAGCAGCGTTCCTGACTAAATACTAAGTAAACGTTCAAGTAAGCATTCGATATTTTAAATTTAGAAAAACCTTACGTTACTGAGGTCTGCTTGATAAATATATGCATTGGTATAAAATGATCCACCACAAAACATATGCACCACATTAGGTAATTTTCACAGAGGTTATAAACAAATAGGTTTAGTCCAAAAAGGTATACCAATCTCCAAATGTCACCAGTCACCACTGTTCACAGAGCGCTACCAACGTAGCCAAGTGACCTAAAACATCAACAGACAAAGAGAGAAAACAATTAACTACGATACAAAATGGCGACATCTTCTGTTGCCGAGTAAATCTAAAATTTACAATAATCGAAAGTTAGTTTAAATTAGCACACGAAATTATTACAATATCAGAGGGATATTAGATAAATTGCCAACAAGGCACGATAAATTGATACTAATCAATATTAATGATGGCTGTTCCAAAGAACAACCAAGGTGAACTGATTACCGAAAAGCAAATTCACCCAAGGCGTAAATTAAGATAATTACGGTACGATATTATTATGAAAAATTACCTCAAAGGTATTTTAAATCAATATAGCAACTTTTTAAATAATGCTGATCATAAAATCACACAATAATACCAGAAAACATAAATTTTACCAGACCGCTGAACTAGAGATGTTTTCCATCTGAACGCTACACTAGTAAGAAGGAAGAAGCATCATAGTGTTCTGCTACCTAAACTCGAATACAGTTTGGAAAGAGACAAGCATTTGAAAGTAGAGTATGAGCAATAAAGATAGATAGATATTTAGTGCAAAAATCTGCAAAATCAACGGTTCCAGTAGAAATCAGTGGCGCCATCTGGACTAGACTAGCAGAAACTTAATTCATCGTGGACACCAACAAACTAGAATGAAATGGCTTGCAAATTCATTACAATATATGTATATATATATATATATATATATATATATATATATATATATATATATATATATATATATATATATATATATATATATATATATATATATATATATATATATATATATATATATATATATATATATATATATATATATATATATATATATATATATATATATATATATATATATATATATATATATATATATATCTATACGTTCCGGTGCTTGCCGCGACACATCCAATTAAGATATTTACTGGTGCTTAGAGAACCAAATTTCACGGTAAAAGCGGCAACGTTGCATCCATTTTTCCCAAGGGTTGCTAAACCACGGTACGTAAATAAATTATAAATTTAATCATGTTTAAAATTAAAAAAAACAATTATAGCTGCTTCTAACTAATACCCGTCCTTCGTTTGAAATATATTATTCCTTAATCCCGTAAAACATAATGACTTCTAATTTGTAAACCTTTGAAAAGATAATGGACCTTTTACAGTTGCAGGCTAATTTAAACGATGGCATATGTGAAAATATACAATTTTTAATACATTTTGGTAAACATATAAGATTTTTATTTTATGCACTTCGCATGCCCATTAGCGAATTAGCCTATAAATTTGCAAAATTGTTATTTTGTTTGTTGGTAGCAATCTATTACCTATGGTTGGTAGTTTTGCCTGTCAAAAAGTAAAAGGCATATCAACCTTAACCCCCAAAATATTGCTTTCTGTCGTGTTATTACTCTCTTATTTGTTTAACTTGAAAGAGCTGCAAATTGTATAAAATGATGAAAGGATATATTAAATGCAGTTCTGAAAATCTACAGGTAGACTTTTGTATGATAGATGAATATTATCTGTCGAACGTAAATTTTTTAAATGCTGAAGTGAAGAATGTAAAGACAACAAGGTAAGTACTATTTTGATTAAATTGTAGTTTTTTTACTCATTTAAATTACAGGTCTATGAGAGAATCATATGCTGATAATGCCATTGGATTTGTCCAGTTTAGGAGATGAACCACTTTGTATAGTACAGGCAAAAATAACACCAGAACATCGTATTAATCAGAAGAATTACAATGTAGTAGTAGAAATTGTTGAAAGTGAAGAAAAAGTAATTAAATGTGAATGTTTCGATTGTGCTGGTTCTACAGGTTTGTACAATACAGCAATGTTTACATTAAAAAACTAATTAACGACTAAAACTCTTCGGGTATCATTAACCATAATTATAGTAATAACAATCGACTGATAGAGTTAAACGTGCCAGTAATTCTAAACTGGCAAACTAAATAACTTGAGTAGGTATGTTAAATTTAAAAACTGTTTGGTATCGTTCATAGCTAATCTGAATTTATCTGCCATACTGATATTGTTAGAAAGACATGAGAAGGTAGGCCTTCGACAAGTAAACAATACGCAACAGTTTGGTTTCAGTTGGAGCAAGTGAAATTGGCAATTGTTTTTTAATTTAAATGTAAGATACTTACAACATAATCTGATTCAACAAAATATGAAATGTTAAGCATCCTGCAATATAACTAACTAGAACACAAAACATTGAGTAAAAAAATTTTTAAATCACATGACCCATTTACATGACGTTATTTTTTACAATCCAAAAAGAATTAGGTATAAAGTTTTACTATCTAGTAATAAAAAACTTATTCGTTTGCAAAGTAAGTAACCAAAGTTTATTTTAGGAGGATGCAAACATGGTGTAGCTTTCCTCATGTTGTTGCATCGTTGGAGCGAAAAACCTTCAGCAACTTCACAAATATGCTACTGGAAGAAATCTACTCTCTCAACAGCAGTGAGGGATATTAAAATAATGGGCTTAAAAGATCTCGTGAATCATGATATAAAGGTTTTAAGACCAAAATAAGTCGACTTTTTCCAGAAAGTTAAGAATATCAGTGCCAATGCCAAAGGTGGTTTTTTTTGATTTTTTTCTATTGGTAATCGGGATGTATCAGTTTATCAGCTGGTTCTTAGTTATAACGAAAAATACTAAAACTCTGATATCAGCCAATAACTTACTGGCATATATGGAAAATACAATGTACGAAAAAGCATGTATAGTTGCTAAAATAGTGACAACAATCAAAATCCTCGGCTTAGGATGAATTGCAATTTGGAAGAATAACAGCTTCTAGAATGCATGAAGCCGCAAGGTGTAAAACATTAGAGGGTGTTCTATGTGAAAATATAATGGGTACATCAAAGCCCATTAATACTGGACCTGTTAAACGAGCTATAATATTAGAGGAAAGTGTACTTGAGGATATACAGAAGAAAAGAAATTGTAACATAAGTATTTGTGGATTATTATTGTTGGATAAGAATTATCAGAATTATCTAATTTTTGGGACTTCTCCCAATGGACTTAGTGATGAATATTGCATAATGCCCTTGGAAGCAGAAAAATGTTTCATTTTACATAGATCACAATATAAAAAAAAAATCTATGCTCGAATGCTTTTTCGGTAACCCATAGCAACGAGGAATGGAAACCCATTTTTAAAATATTTTATGACATTTACGTATATTACCGGAAGAAATATTATGTTACATTTTCATAAATACTAATATTTATCATCTTGTACCAGTTTTATATTAAATCATGCTATTGTATTTAAATTAATTAGCACACAAATTTGGCACATGCCATCTGTTGGGACCATTATCTACACGTCAACAGAGGGCGTTTACCGAATTTATGTGCTAATTAATTTAAATATAACAGCACGATTTAATACAAAAACTGGTACAAAATGATAAATACTAGTATTTATAAAAATGTAACATAATTTTTCTTCAGGTAATATACGTAGTCATAAAATATTTTTTTAAATGGATTTCCATTGTTGTCAACCGCGAAATAATGAGAAATTCCTCCTCTTAACTGCACACCTTTCACTTAAACTTTTTATGAAAGAAAAATATCCAAACATACAATAAAATAATTTTCAGACGTCAAATGAAATTAGAAACAACAAATAACTGCCATATTCAAGGCATTCGTCGGAAAGCTCCACCAAAATTCTCCGAGAAAAAAGATTGTGCTCTAAATCGTCTCGTAAGACTTACCGAACGTCTGAAATACCGAACGGTTATAGAGCGTCCTGGAGCTGAATTTATGAAAAAATGTATGTGCCACACAAGGCTTATGCTAGTCCTCATGGTCCGGAATTTCGGATTGCGAATCCATAAATACTCTCACAAGTTGAATATATTTTAACCACGTGCAGCATAAGTTACAACTTTAACATTTTTAACTTTATTGCGGGCCTGCAATAAGTTTAGATTTTCCCATCGCAGATCCTTTTAAACATTTATTTTATAGAATTCCAGACCATGAGGACTAAGCTTAACTCTGCAAAAGAATTATTTGACGTGTGTTTGTAAGCTAGTAAAATCCTTAATTCAGGTTGAACACTACCAGGTGGCGACACCAAATGTCCCTTCTCGCCACATTAATATCATTTTTTAAAAATATATTACACAATCATCCAATAAAGTTATGCGAGTAAGTGCTTTAAATACACTTAATAAGCAGTATCAATTAAACGACAACGAAAAAAACTTGGAGTACCCTGGTAGTATCTACCCTGAATTAAGGATTTCACTAGCTTCAATTACGTCTCTCCACATATTAGAGTATATATGTTACTGATACAATAATATAAAATTGTTATAATGTAAACTTTCTCGATAGCTTTATAGCATAAAATCTATTAACTAAATTGTTTTGAATTGAAAACACTTAATAAATTTTATATTAATTCTTATTTGTATAAATATGTAAAATAGAATTTCAATAAAGATTTTTATAACAAATAGTTCTGTTTGTTTTATTTAAAGTTTTTATACTGTAAGGAGTGTATTTTATTTAATTTGTTATAGTTTTCGAATTCTTACAATGACAAGATAGTTCTAAATACAAATATCTTGATTTCACGATTATCTAAAATTTTATTTGTTGTAGTACTGTAAAGTTGTGTACTGGTTCTATTTCTGTAAACCGGAAAACTTTTTTTGTGTGTACCTCTTGTATACCTTTCTACATATGTATTTATTTAGTACCAAATGTGTATTTAAAAAATTGACAATCTCTCTATTGATTGTATTTATGTATACTTGATTCATTCTTCGTTCAATAAAGAATTTTCAACAATTTCTCGATTATGTATTACCTAACTTATCTAACTAACCTAACACACCTATCGCTAATTAATTAATTGTTTCATATGTTTATCTGCTTCCTTTCTATGGTAACAGGATTTTCCACCCCAATTTGAATTTAATAAATAATAGTAATAAAATAAATAATATCATTTGACTGTGACAGGAGTTAAGTATTAGTAGGGAAGTGTAGATGTAGGGCTTTTTGAATTTTCCGCTCAATTTGAATTTTACATTGCTGCGAATTTCCTGAGATTTGAATTTCCCCGTTAATTTGAATTTTCTGTCGGTGGTGCAGATCCCTAGTCACTGTCTGGTCCAACCGGTGTACAATTTGAACTTCCCGCCAATTTGAATTTCCTGCCGGTAAAGCAGATTCCCTACTTAACGACTGGCGCCATGTTGGTGACGTCAAAGTCTGGCTCAAGTGCCCTAGTTGTACCCATTGAACTCTATGTACTAACTGGAAGGGCGGCTACCGTCAAAAAGCATTGTAGGCGTTGAAGCATGTCGTGAGTGACAAAGACAGTTGCTATGTAGGTATTCCCATCCTTTTCAATCCCAGTACTTTTTAAGCAGCGTCAGTGTGAATGTTTTAAGAAAATAGTTGAAACTTTCATTTACTACAAAAACAGTTGTCTTTTTTAAAACTATTAATCATGGTTATAAATTGTGTAGCATTCGGGTGCAATAATTTGGCCGATAAACGGAGCGTTGTACAGTTTCATGGGTAAGTTGTTAGACATATCCCTAGTTTTCGCTTGAAATTGTAACTCATTATTTTTCAGTTTTCCGTTTAAACGACCTTTAATATTGAAAGAGTGGATAAAAGCAATTAGGCGAGATAACTGGCAGCCTATGAAGTTTAGCAAATTGTACAGTGACCACTTTCTAACATCGGACTATGAGGATATTGGCGAAAAAATTTACAGACGTTTAAAAGATAGTGCCATTCCTAGTGTCTTTAAATTTCCTCAACATCTGCAAAAGAAAATAGCACCCAGAAGAGTTCTTAAACGTTGCCTGCCAAATCATACAGTTGGTGGAGATAATAATTTGAATGAGGATCTGAATGAAATCAGACTTTTATCAGTGGTAAATATTATTTATTATCGGCTTACATTATTTTATGTACAACTAATTAATTTCAGCAGACACCAATGATACAGGAGGAGGAGACGCAGATATCAGTAGGTTCACAGACGGACAAAATGGTTGAATCGCCAACAAAAATAATGCTTCGTAAAAAAAATCCTGAACCAAAAAGTCAGACGCAAAGTTACAAAAATTTCTACTTTAAACGAACTTGTACAAGAGCTGAAACAGAATAATTGTACTACAGACAATCTGACTCCAGTAATGGAAAATTATTTTGAAGGAATTCCTCTAGAATATCTACTGAATCAATACAGAAATTAAAGTACTGCCTCTTCGCATAGGAGGTACTCTGAAAAAATGAAGGAATTTGCTTTAACTTTATATTTTTATTCAGTGAAAGCTTATTCGTTTTTGTGTAATCATTTTATATTGCCCAATCCCAGAACGCTCCGAAGTTGGTTGTCAACTTTTAATTGCAAACCTGGATTTTTATATGAGGTTCTTGAGTTTCTTAAAAAAGATTGTGAGGTGAAACCATACATAAAGGATTGTGCACTTATTGTTAAAATGTAACCTGTATTGGAATGAACTTAATACTGGGTACTATCTCTATCATAAGATAGATGGCGCCACTTGCATAAAAGGTTGCAAACTGCAAGAATGCAATGTAACTAAACTTAGTGTGTGAAATAAAAAAACGTTTTCTTGTTGTTCCAAGTGTGTTGCTGTTCTATTTATCCCAAAAAAATACTTCTACTGCTAATAAATTCAACAGGTTATGGGCCCAGGCCATAACGCAGAACTTCGGTAGTGTGCAGAAGTTGAGAAATCGAGATCGCAATAACATTTTGTTTGATATTTGTCTGGAAACTCGTGTCGAAGTTTAGAAGAAAAAATGGCGTCGATTCTTTTCCACAATTAATAAATACAAACTACTCTAACTGGCGTTTTAGAGTTGAAACTTTACTTGAAAAAGAGGGAGTAAATAATGTAATAGATGTGGCAGAAGAATCAGTGGATGCAATGACAAATGAACAGAAAGAAGCTTTCAAGAAAAATGACACCAAAGCGAAATGCATAATAGTTCAGTGTATTTCAGATAAGCATCTGGAGTATATTAAAGATGCAAAGTCAGCTGGAGGCATGTTAAGATCTCTAAAAAATGTGTTCGAAAGAAAAAGTACCTTTTCAAAACTTTATATAATGAAAAAGCTTCTAAAGCTCAAGTGCACATCGGAACACTTACAAGATCACTTCATGCAAGTTGAGACACTTTTACGGGAACTCGGAGCAGCGGGGGCTACACTCGACGAGTCTGACAAAGTGTGTTATTTGTTACTAACAATGCCCGAAAAGTATGACATCGTGATAACTGCCATCGAGACTGTTACGACTGACATTACATTGGAGTTCGTGAAAAGTCGTCTTCTAGATGCAGAATTAAAGTTTAAAGATTCACAACCCGAGGATGATTTAAGTAAAAATTGTGCATTTAATACAGGAAAGTATCTGGCTTCAAGAAAATGTTTCGAATGTGGGGAATATGGTCATTTCTATAGAAATTGCCCTAAGAATAGCAAAGAAATGGAAACATCAGATAGCGACACAAGCAGAGGTTATACAAGAAGAGATAGAGCTAGAAGTTATGGTAGAGGATGGAGAAGACAAGCAAATATGACACTTAACGAAAATAGTGAAAGTAGAGAAGAAGATATATCATTTATTACAGAAGTTATAACTGCAGGTATGGCCAACATAAATACAAATGAATCGAAAATTTACTTTATTCTAGACAGTGGAGCTACCGATCATCTTGTAACTGATGATGTATTAAAATTTATGACAGAAGTTGTGGATCTGGAAGAGAAAAGACGAATTAGAGTAGCAAATGGAAATTCACTAATTGCATGCAAAAAAGGAAAACTGTCATTACAACATGGAAAAACTGTCATCAATCTAACGGCGCTCGTCGCACCAAAATTGACACATAACTTATTGTCTGTAAAGGAAATTAATGATAAAGGAAATAAAGTATTGTTTGAGAAAGGAAAAGCAGTAATAACAAGTAAAGGAAGTACCTGTATAGATTGTGAGTGTAGAGGAAATTTATATGTCGCGAGCTTCAAGTTAAAAGAAAGAGAATGTAGTTTGACTGCTTCTGGTAACATATGGCATAAGAGATTAGGACACATCTCGGAACAGTACATGAAAAAATTAAAATTACCAACCCCAACAACAGTTTGTAGTCCATGTAGGCAAGGGAAAGCAACACGGTAACCCTTTGATAATGTACCATTACCTAGGTCAAAACAAATAGGTGAATTTATCCATACTGACGTAGGAGGTCCAATTCGTACACCAACTAAAAATAATGAAAAGTATTACCAGGTAATAATTGATGATTTTTCACATTTTACTATAGTGCATCTGCTTAAACAAAAAGGTGTAGCCCAATTTAATCTCATGACATATATTAGACAACTAAAAGCAAATGGACACAGATGTACACGAATTAGATGTGATGACGGAGGTGAGTTTAGTTCATCTGAACTAAAAAACTTTTGCCAACAAAAGGGGATAAAAATAGAGTATACATTACCATATACAAGTCAGCAAAATGGGGTAAGTGAAAGAGCAAATAGAACACTCTTAGACAAAGTTAGAACTATGTTTGCAGAAACAAATTTACCAAGACACCTGTGGGGCGAAGCACTGAGATGTGCAACTTACCAGCTAAATAGGTCACCCACAAGTGCTTTATCAGGAAACGTACCGGTAAATGTTTACTATGGAAAAACAGATCTAAGTAAACTAAGAATATTCGGCAATAAAGCCTGGTTATTTAAATTACCAATCACTGGTGATAAGTTAGAGACAAGAGCACTACAAGTCCGCATGGTAGGATACAGAACAAATGGGTATAGACTGTGGAACCCTGCAACAGATGAAATAATTGTATCTAGAGATGTAAGATTCGATGAAACAGACATCGTACATTATGGAATATTAGAAGAAAAACCAAATGAAGAAATGGAAGAAAATAAAGAAGAAAGTTATTTGGAAGATTATATAAAAGATAAAGATGAAGAGACAAGTTCTGAAGATGAAGAAAATCTAGAAAAACATGTCAGAAATAAGGAAAGACCAAATAAAAGAAAAATAAAGACTCCAGATAAGTTTAGCGACTATGAATTGTACTCTGCATATTGCTTTATCACAGAAGATCAAGAACCCAAAGACTACAACGAAGCAGTGAAATCAGGACACGAATGGAAACTAGCTATAAATAAAGAATTAAAGGCTCATGAAAAACATGGTACTTGGGAACCTGCTAAACTATCCCAAGGAAAAATAGCTATTGATATACGTTGGATATTTAAAATTAAACAAAATGGTCTGAAAAAGCTAGACTAGTAGCTAAAGGTTACCAAGAAGAAATACATTTTAATGTTTATGCACCAGTAGCGAGATATCAAACAATCAGAATGTTTATTTCACATGCCTTGCTAAACAATTGGAAAATAATACAATTAGATATACCCATGGCATTTTTACATGGGGGCTAAACAGTGACATACATATACATAAAAATTCCCGAAGGTATTACCATTAACAAAAATTATAATGTATTAAAATTAAGAAAAGCCTTATACGGTCTACGAGAAGCACCAAGAATGTGGAACGAATGCTTTCATAAATTTGCTGAGAAAAACGGATTAAAACGTTCAGGAAATGATTTCTGTTTATACACAGGACAAAGTGTTTGGCTGTTATTATGGGTCGATGACATTATCACTTCAGGACCAAATAGTCATAAAATTGTTAAAGAACTAGAAAATGAATTTGCAGCTAAAAACCTAGGAGAACTTAAAAAGTTCTTAGGTATGGAAATAAAAACTCATAATAATAAGATGTGCATAACTCAGACAACCTTAATTGACAAGATGTTAATAAAATTTAAAATGAAAGAATGTAAACCAGCTTTTACACCTATGGAAACAAATTTTCAAGTAGAAAGTCAAGAAATAATAGAAAATATACCCTAAATTAAGTGGGGGTGTTAAAATGTAACCTATATTGGAGTGAACTTAATACTGGGTACTATCTCTATCATAAGATAGATGGCGCCACTGGCATAAAAGGTTGCAAACTGCAAGAATGCAATGTAACTAAACTTAGTGTGTGAAATAAAAAAACGTTTTCTTGTTGTTCCAAGTGTGTTGCTGTTCTATTTATCCCAAAAAATACTTCTACTGCTAATAAATTAAACACTTATTTTTGATGCAATATCAATTCGTCAACGAATATCCTGGGACGAAAAGGAGGGAAAATATTCAGGATACTGCGATTATGGTGGAATTGCACCTACCAACACAGAAGATATAGCATCTGAAGCTCTATTATTTCAAATTGTGTCATATGAAAACCATTTTAAATGCCCAGTTGGATATTTTATTACAAACAAACTTTCTGCAGAACTACAGAGCCAACTATTACTTTCATGCATCAAAATGTTGTTTGATGTTGGAATAAGAGTACGATCTATCACCTGTGACGGAACAGGCAGTAACTTATCGACTTTATCTAAGCTGGGTGCTACAATTATAGGGGTAACTTCAGCTTCTTTTAAACATCCTTCACTGGGAAATGATGCTACTTCGTTGAATATTTATGGCATAGATACATGCCATATGCTCAAATTGGCCAGAAATGCAATGGCTGAAAAAAATTTATCATCAGAAGATGGGCCTATTAAATGGGATAATTTGGTGAAACTAAACAATATCCAAAATACAGAAGGTTTAAAGTTTGCCAATGCACTATCGTCCTTGCATATCAATTATAAAAATAAAGTAATGAATATGAAACTAGCGGCTCAAGCTTGAAGCAGTGGTGTAACTGATGCGATTGATTATCTTCGAGCCGACGGTCATCCTGATTTTCAAGATTCAGAAGCCACCGTTGCATTTATCAGAATGATTGATAAAATATTCGATATCCTGAATTCCAGAAATCCCTTTGGTCGAGGCTTTAAGGCTCCAACTAGGACAGATTCTTTACATTATTTCCAGAACATAATTCATGACGCTAGTGAATACGTAAGGTCCCTTAAAATCGATGGCATTCCTATTCTGAATCATCAAAGAAAAACATTTGCATTAGGTCTCATAGTGACAATGCAAAGTGCTTTAAATTGAGCTATAGATTTATTTAATAAAACAGAACGACCATTGCGATATTTTTTAACCTACAAGGTATCACAGGATCATTTAGAACTTTTTTTCAGTTGCATAAGATCTCGCGGAGGATGGAATAACAATCCTGATAGTTTGCAGTTGAAGTGGTCACTGATACAGTTATTATTCAGGAATCAAGTGAAGCCAAGTGTCAGTGCGAATTGTGTAGATCTCGGAAGTGTGTGTACACCAGCGTTTCAATTTAGATCTGAAAAACGAGCGTTAATCGGTGATAATATTAATTCTGATGACAAAGGTAGTGACAAAGATGAAGCATTATTTGAATTAGTTCTTGAAGCCTTAAATTATCCTTTATCAAATTTTATCAATACAATATTATTTATTACATAAGTGGATTTATTGTCAAAAAACTTATAAAGATTATTACATGTCACTTCTGTATAGATATACTTTTTTTATAAAAATTCTTATAATACTGACGGCCACAATTATTGTGCAAGTTCAGCATTTAACAAAAAAATTTACTAATTTCGTTTCTTCTGGTGGCTTAATATATGCTTCCGATGTTGTATATGACATTATAACTTGCCGAAAAACAATTTCATATGTTACACCTAAAAGAAAACAAAGAAAAGTTGTCCTTAAAAAAATAATTCAAAGTGCCGCAGTACACCACTTTTCACAAAAATTAAATTTATTCATCCGATAATTCAAGAGCACATTTTTGAAGATTTACATGAAATTCAATTAATTCGTCAAACTGTAAACCTTTACCTTAAATGCAGAATAAATGCTTATATAATTCGAAGTAACCAAGAAATTAAAGTAAAAACGATGGGACTTCGTCAAAAACTGACCAAATTAATATTATTTTTTGAATCAAAATCTCTAGTGAGTTCATAAGTTAAATAATATAATTTTTACTATTAAACCTATTATGTTTTTTAATGTTTCTTCTATATTATTTGTTATGCCTTGTAAATATATTTAATTGAAATAGTTTGTATAAATAAATAAGTAAAATATAACTTAAATAATATATTTCTCTTAACTTAGTAAATGTTATAAAAAAAATACTTCTTGCATTGAATAGTTTGTATGCTTTCTGTTGGATAATAACAATATTTTATTTTTATTTTATATTTTTATTATTAACAATTAATATAATTATGTGAACGTGAAATATACCATTTATTTAGGTATTTTAACTGTATAAGTTGAAAATGTACTTTTATTTTTTAATAAACAATTACAAGTTTAATTTATTTTGTGTATTTTTAACCGACACTCATGAGTAAGAAAGAGACAGAGATACCTACATTGTGCCTGCTTCACAACACTGCATACGAGCCGCCCTTCCAGTTATGAAATATGGAGTTCAATGGTTGTACCTAGTATTGGGGCACGTGAACCAGACACTACGTCATTATCGTCAAGTAGGGGATCTGCATTACCGACAGTTCGGTCCCGAGAAATTCAAAATGTGCTGCTGCCACCTAGTGACCAGTAGGGGGAGTTCGGAATATATTGGGTCCTTTAATCGTGTAACAATATTTATATTTTTCGGCAATTATTAATAAAGTTTTTTAACGAAAAAAAATCCGGAGTGTGTAGGGATCGAACCATCGATCTCTTGATTGTAAAGTCGGTGCTTTACCCGCTAGACCACTAACCACTTTACCATTTAATACATTTATTGATTCTTAATATTTTACAAAGCCACCCCTTAATTAAACACGATACGGTAAAAACAGCACTAAATTCCAGGGCAGGGCATGCGCAGTTACATGTCAAAGTGTATTAAATCCTTTTGGAATCGTTTGTTAGCAAAGGAACTTATTAGACGATAGAGAAGATACTCGCCTAGCACGCGCTAGGTCCAGGGTTCGAATCACGAACTTCTTATTTTTTTTTTTAAATAAGTATTTTTTTAGTTCGGTAGTAAGATTTTCCTTCTCTTTATTATAGTTTCTTTATTTTCCTTGCCCTTTATTATAGTTTGGTTATTTTTACGGAAAGTGCGGAAACGGCGGCCATGACACTGTGAGCGGCACATGCGCACTTTATGGAATCAAGTGCTGTTTTTACCGTATCGTTTAATTAAACGTATTTCATTATAGCATTTGACAATATATATAAGTACACTGCTCATATTTTAAGACAAATGAAACGATTTGCATGTTGCAGTTTACACTTGCCCCGGCCGCTGTCAAGGCCCCGACGTTCTGGAGTTGGTGTTCGAGTATGATATGCATTTTCGTAAACAAGGCGTTTACCGTATTAGATAGAAAGCTTTTAGAAAATAAATAATTTATGACATTTTATTTGTGAACGCGAGAATATAAAAGTATCTAACACTAACAGCCTAAATTTACCAAAATAAACACTAAAAAAAATATATTACAAAGTTCTGCAACAAAACAATAATACATGAGTTTATAAACCAAATAAAATTTCTGAAGTCTCTATGACAGTTTTCAGCCATATTGTTAAATACTGTCTATAAACGCCATAAAATGTTCGCTGTCTTTGTCTAACAAATGTGAAAATTGAGCACTACTTTTTCGTAGTTTCGCTTGTAAATGAATTAAAGACCAACTACCATAATGCTTTTCGTTCATATTAAATATAAACAATCGACTTTTACCTCGTTCATTTAAATAAATGTTTTTATTATACTAGGTAGTTCAAATTGACAAATAAACCGAGTCGCATGACACCATCTACCGAATATATTAGAAACTGGTTGAGATTGTTCTCATTGTAATTAAAAAAAATGGTGGTTTTTATTTATTTCTTTATACTGCAGAGTAAACGGACACAAGTCCAATTACATGATGTACAGTGTACAGAGTACAGAGTACTAAAGCAAATAATAAATATATTACTATTAATATAACATACCTATAATGAATTACAGATAAGATATTAACACATTCCTACTAACATTAGATATCTATATCACAGTTTCTTGGAAAATTATTTACAGCAAGCAGACATAATATGTTCAATTAGTGAATTTAAGTTTAAAATTTTAAACATACAACAATTTCTTATTCTTAGTCTTAAACATCAGGTACTAAAGTTGATTGCACATAATACTTCAGATGCATTAAAACTATCATGTAAAATATATAAAGCACAGACTACATATCTGTGATATAAAGTTAAAGTTCACTTCAACATCAGATGTTGTTGGTGTTGGTGCAACTAGACTAGCGTGAGAAACGCTGAGATAGGTAGAATGATGGAAACAACCTGGTGAAATCATTCTTTTGTTTTCAGTTTTTTTTAGTTATGATGGCCTCTTGTTTGGAATTCTCGCTAGATGGATTTGATTTGAACGTCATTTATATGTATAAATTGTTTACCCGATATAGCAGTTTTCAATAATATCGATATGATTATTTAATTTAATTTTACTTCCATTAATGGTGATTTTATAAATCCAATAATACTGCATTACTTAACTTGAGCAAATAAGTACGAGGCATTTTAATATGATGAAAATTGAAGACTGAAATGAGGTTAACGTTCTATATTCATTGTATATCATTTAGAGAAGAATTTTTGAAGACACCTCTATTAGTACCGCCTCCATAGTTAAAATAATTTGGGGATTCAAAAGGCATAAATTTCGTTTACATTGAGGAATTCAGATTTAAAGGACATCATTTAAATTCATTTTAACATGTCTTAGTTACTGTACTGGTAGGTACTGTATGATCAAAGTGGTAATTAAAAACAATATTTTATTTTTTTCTAATATTATTTCATCTTTTAAATATTTCATAACAAAATAAAAGCCCTTTTCTTAGTTCATAATATGATAATTCAATCTAACCTCAAATTAATTTCGTGTCACATATTGTCAATTTCTATCAAAAATATGAGAAATAGGAAATAGCATGGAAATAGCTAGTTAGCCTTGCTTTGTGAACTACATAAATGGCGCCATCTCTTGAAAATAAGTGACAAGAGGCCATCATAACCCACCTACTGCACAAGACATTTTGGATTAATATTTTCACATGTAAAAACTAAAAAGGCTTGAGTCCTTTCACCAGGGCCTCGATTCTCAAATTGAGGGAGTAGAATTATTAGGAGAATAAGAGAGACAGAAATATGAGTAAATAATAATTTAGATAGAGATAAAACACATCACTTCTCTCGGTAGATAACTGAAGAATAAGGTCCCAGGTTACTTCCATCATCATAGGTACGTACATCGGCTTGAGCGCTTTCAAAGTCGGGAGTCACGTTCCGTGTGTCCGGCGTACAAAACGCGAGAAATGCATAACATTGTTTATTATTGTGTTGACTTCACAAGTCTGAAGCGCATCGCGTACACTGCAATATGTTTGACACAGAGAAACAGGCCGGTGGTAAATCTATTTCTTATTATAGGATGTACCCATCGTACGCCGAAATACTTTCCCTGTCTTATTTTTATTTTCTAAGACAGAAAGTTGCAACACCTCCGATCTGAATGAAATCAATTTTACGTACCTACAACAATGTACATACTGACCTATTGAACAAAAACTCTCCGTGTAGTTGCTTCATACTTCGAATTTCGACATGTATAGGTACCTATCACGCAGCGTGATACCTAGAGATATAGAAATATACCGCGTAAGAGAGACGTCCGACAGGTGCAAATGACACCGAGATATATACGCATATATCGTTCACGATTCATGAATCGTGTATATCCTCAGCAGGGGCGTGCGGTGAGTTTTGATATA